>BSBM01002360.1:52500-65015 GCA_027924585.1 Larix kaempferi | reverse complement strand
GAAATCAAGACAGCGATGATCCTAAGAAGCCACATAGGTTCCAGAACTATCATTCCAAGAATAATTAAACCATAGTGCTATTTATCTTATATATGAAACCACAGTGGCTTGTATAGCTTGTTGGCATTTGCGTCTAGTATTTCTCATGATATTCAACTGTGAAATGGTAGCTGCAATTGTAAATTAGTTGATCTTTTGTTAAAACAACCTCCATATTATGAAAATAGCATATTCTGGATTTTTCATAACTGTTTTGCTAATACTTGAAAGTTATCTAGTTAAATCCAACTCTGTCTTTTTTCTTTCACAAATCTATAGGAGGCTTTGCATTTTAATAATGGTTGAATGTGTACATATGCCTTATTTGTACTTCCCTGCTTACAGCGGGATTATCATGCATAGGAGGTCTGCAAGGAAGAAATCCGCACAAAAGATCGACTCAGATTCAGACGTAGAAATCCTGTTGGACACTTCACTCGAGACAATGTTTACTGATACACAAGCTACCACCAATGTGCTCCCTAGGAGCTCTGCCCCAGAATTCCAGTGGGAAGAGCTATACAGGTTTATCATGGACCAAAACAATCCTCAAGCCCTTATAGAATATTCGCTGGTGTATGCAAAAATCTGAAGGTCTTACCTCCCTAAGGCAACGACTCGTCCTGAATTGTTCCCATGTTCTGAAGTCATTGGATGGTTGAACCCTCACGTTAGGACTGACACTAGGTTCATAAATGATAAAAATGGGATGAACCTAGCATCTTTTGCTCCTGAGCATATTACAACCACCTACAAATTACCTCAACCCAAAGCTTGGTTAGATGATAAATGGATAGCAGAACATCCTATGGACCCGCTGGACGCTTCCAGGAAAATGATGATAGCTGATAGATAGATAAGAAGGAGGAATAACAATGAATATGAAAGCAACATCCTGAACACTCCTTATAGACTCATCGTTCTAATGTTGAGTCGGCTCTTTAGCATGCCTAATTGCAATATTTTTAAGATCGGATGGGTGCATATAATTTTTCATATAGCCATGAATGGCACCATCTTTAATTGGGCCGACATAATTTTAGACAGTCTGACCTCACATATAACTGCATCCCAGGGAGGAATGACTCAGAAGAAGATAGATTTCTTCATGTCTTCGTATTTGATAGACTACTTATTGAGCAAACATACCTTCCCAGACTTGAGATGCTTATGGAAGCCAAAGGAAACGTATCTATTCATGGCCTATCAACTGACATGGGCAAGTAAATACGCAAACTATTACAAGCAGGTTTGCAAAAAATTCATCATGCCTATATACCAGCTTATTTTTGTAAAGGAACCTGATTGCATGTCAGAGAACGCCATGCCCATTATCGAAGTGTTTGGAGATTATTATCATAGTATAGAAGGTACCTATATTCGAATGAATGGAAGATCCGTAGCTCCCATTTTGCTTCCCAGATATGCTACAGATTTTGTGATTCACAGGGAAGCCATAAGGAAACTCTTCAGCATTGGTGAAATCAACAAAGTCCTCACTGAAAGGAAGAAAGGGATGTATCCACCAATTCCTTTCACTGTTGGCACATACAGCCTCCTAAAGGCCAAAGAAGGAGAAAACTATGTTCAAGATTTAGACATCTTCCATTTCGGTACAAAGTTTTTCAGAAGGCATGACCCTTGTGGTAAAGTTTCCAAACATATTATTGATGTCAAAACCAGCTTCGAGTACGCCCATCTTAAAGACAACGATGAATATTTTTTCCGTAGTGCTCGGAACTTAATGGAATTAGGCAAGCGCTACAAGAAGAAAGGTAGAAAGAGCCCTAAGCCCAGGCCTGTCGGCCTAATTCAAAAGGAAAATGAAGCATTAATGTCCCAATTAGGATATCTGACAGGAATAGAACAGGAGGAAGATGACAGGATATTACATCAGCAAGACCAAGAAGTGGCTAGGATTCAAAATGAACAAGCTACCAAGTTCCAACAAGAAGAGGTGGCAATAATCCAGAAGGAGTAGGAGAAAAAAGCTTTGGAAGATGAGGCTGCTAGAAGCCAGAAGGAGGAGGAAATAAGTGCCCAAAGAGAATAAGAAGACATAATCATCTAGGAACAGGTTGCTAAACTGCAGGAGGAGAAAGAAGAAGAGAGGAGGCAGACAGGTTACAAAGGGAGTTGGCAGAGCTAGCTGAAAGGCAGCAAAGGGAGAACACTGAGAAAAATCTCGAGCCAGAACCGTCTACTCCACAAAACATATAGTTGGATCTGCCACTGATAGACCAACCAGGGATAGCTTGAGAAGGGGTTGCTTCTACTGAAGGATTACTATTGACCCCGTACAACCCCAGAAAGCAGCGCCGGGTGGCCAACCTGGATTCTGTATATTTTCACGAGTGGAAAAGGGCTATCATTGACATGAGAGTTAGGAAAATGGAAAGTGCAGAAAATGTATATGAATTCGTAGTATCAGAAACTACACTGGTCCAAGGAACTGATGTTGATCCCTCATTCCAGGCCCAATGCATTGTACCATCAGCCGAAGCGAGTAGAGCCAATACTGATGAGTTAATGAATGATGTAAAACATTACAGAGATCAATGCTTCAAAATAAGAGATGACAGGAAGAGGGAGGTTCTAGAAGCAAATGAATTAGGGAAGAAATATAGGGAATTGACAGAAGAGAAGTTAAGGATAACTTCGGGTGCTCTACAACTTGAAAATGAGAAGAATTCACTAGAGATGTAGCTGGCCATCTCTGAAGACGAGCAAAAGAACTTAAAGGCTCAGATATTAGAATTGGAGGAGCTCAAAGCTAGCAGGGCCCAACAAATTTATATCCTCGGGGATCAGTATGAGGGGTTAATTCAAGAAAAGCAGCAATTGTTGGAACAACTCAAATAAGCAGTGGAAAACAAGCAAAACCTGTTCACATTTCACAAGCAAGCATGTGACATGCTAATAAAAGGCCATCAGCTACTAGTGCTGATCTCAGGAGAAATTTACAACATGAAAGAAATTATCACGGAAACGAAAGCCATCGAATTTGGATCCTTAAAGAACAAAGACAAATTTGCAAAACATGTGGAAGAGTTAAAACAACAATTTGAATGGAGAAGAGGAAAATATGGATTCCGCTGAAACTTGCGCTCCACCCCTGAAGAAGAATTTGACTTAGATGCAAGAATACTTGAATTTAGTAAAGATTGTGGTGCCAAGATAAGGTTGGAGATCAGAAAGACTATCCGCAAATGTCACTCTTTCTACTCCAAAATTAGAGAATCCCATGGTAAGTGCCACTTGGTTTTGCCTAAAACTATCCATGAATTCCCAGAACGAGAACATCGGTTGGCTGAGTTACAAGGCGAGTTGGAACAAGGATTGGACTATGTTAAAAAGGTAAAGGTGATAACCCAAGATGAACTCCAACAGTTCATTGGTCAACCCAATGTACATATATACTTTATGGAAGCAATTGCCCAAGAAGCAACAGCAGGAGCAACACAAGTCAAATCAAATCTGCGCAAGCATGAGATCATAGCAGAGGCAACAGTATCTATTCGAAGCAAAATTATCTTGAAAGAACTCAGTCAATGGGACACACATATCCAAAGTGTAGATGGCCAAGCATCCGCAAGCGATCCAGTTGGTGGGGATGAGTCAGCAAGTCAGGAAAAGGAATCCAAATAAAATAAATAAACCATCGGAATTCTTATTTGTCTTAATGGGAGAAAAGGTTGAAATTCCTTGATCATATAACTGCTTTAAAAGGAAAACTGGCTCTGATTTTGTCTTATATGAAAGGCTCTACATGAATATGTGGGTTCTGTAATTATGCACTAAAGGACAAATTAGAAGGTTCTAGATTTTAGGGTACACCTGTCAGCTCAAGGAGCAATTTATAAATTTATAAATAGAAGAATAGAAGAGGAAGATAGGGACTTTTTGTAGGTGAAAGAATTTTTCTAGCTTGTATGAATTACTTTGCTACTTGCTCCAAGAAACTGGATTTTGCCTAATAGAAGCCTAGAGAGGACGTTTTTCCCTGGAAATGTGTGTTGAATGTTTGTTGGACTATTCCTGTAGCATTTGTATAATACTGTAAGGTCTTTCTTTGTTAAATTTTCAGAATTTACTTCAATATGATCTAGGATCTTAACTGAGAGAACAACATGTACAACATATCTACAGCATATCAATCATGGAGACAATAATGCAAGCACACAAGAGACACAAAGATTTTCTTGGGGAAAACCATAAAGGTGAAAAACCCCAATAACTTCCTCAGAGATAGATAGAGAAATGATACAACCATGAGAGATAGACATAACCTAGCAATAGATCCTCCTCCTCCATAAGTGCGCCACTCCTCCTTGAGTGCATAAGTGAGAAGTGAGTGATCAAATAGAGTGCCTCCTGCACTCTATTTATACTTGACTTGACTTGCCTTTTACATAAATCATGTAGGCTCGAACTTAACCACATAACATAATGCTGACTGGGCTGACCCCCAATAGGGTGGTCTAATAACCCTTTGACCCACATGGCCGACCCCCAATAGGGTGGTCTAATAACCCTTTGACCCACATGACTTATACAGGGCCAACCCCAACAAGGTGGTCTAATAACCCATCAAGTATAAGTTACGACATTTACAATATAAATGACAACACTTCCGTATAGAGGAATAATACCATCTCTATAGGAGTACATACAACATACATATATGAAATACATTCCGAAGTTACATATACATCAACACTCCCTCTTAACTAGGAAGGTATTTCTCAGCACAGGTCTTCTAGCACAAGTCATCTTCTCTGGATCATCGTCACTGCTGCTGCTATCTCAATCAATCTCTGAATCTACTCATCATAGGAAGTTCTACAAAGCCAGTCCTTTTTCATACTGTATGTAGGCCCACCACCTACAGGTCTTCATCATCACTGCCCATACTGTGGAATCCTCATGACTTATTACGTGCATCACAAAACCTCGAAAGAGCATCCCAGGCTATTATGAGCACACAACTCTACCTATAGAATCTCCCAGGGCAACGAATTACATGTGACCTCACCAAAAAACCTCGCAAGAGCATCCCAGGTTGTTACGAGCATACAGCTCTACCTATAGGATCTCCCAGGGAAACGAATTACATGTGGTCATGGCAAAACCTTGCAAGAGCATCCCAGGACTGATTATGGGCACACGGCCCAACCTATCGGATCTCCCAGGGAACCGAATTATATGCCATAGGACAAAACCTCGAAAGAGCATCTGCCAGATATCCCAAAGGACCGAATTACATGCCATAGGAAAAACCTCGAAAGACTATCTGCAGATCTCCCAGGGCACTGAATTATATGTCCACCCAGAGCAAAACCTCCAAAGAGCATTTTCCAGATATCCCAGGGCACTGAATTACATGCCATAGGAAAAACCTTCAAAGACTATCTGCAAATCTCCCAGGGCACGGGATTACATGCTCATTTGCACAACCTGATCCACGGCCATAGAGTATCAACCTGATACTCACCATACATCATCCTGATGTACACATGATCATCCTGATCATCATCACTGCAACATCCTGCTACATGTCATCTGGAGCAACATTTTGAAGCTCATCATCCATGATCATCCTGATCATCATCACTGCAACATCCTATTGCATGTCATCTGGAGCAACATCTTGAAGCTCGTCATCCATGATCATCCTAATCATATCACTGCAACATCCTGCTGCATGTCATCTAGAGCAACATCCTGAAGCTCGTCATCCATGATCATCCTGATCATATAATGCATCTACCTGATGCATACCAAGTATCTACCTGATACATATCATCATACATGATCCACCTAATCATACAATGTATCCACCTGATACAAATACAAATACATGATACATATCACCATACATGATCCACCTGATCATACAATGTATCCACCTGATACATATACAGATACATGGTCCAAGTATCCAACATGATGTGTACATACATATAAATGATCCAACTGATCCAATCCAGCATCCAACATAATGCATACATACATATAAGTGATCCAACTGATCAAATCAAAGCAGAAACCAGAACATCATCCTGATGCTCATCATCCAACACTTACATCCATAGCCGTGTGAAGGATCCTCCTTCCAACATGCTTGGAATGGCTTCAGCAGATGTGTCCATCACTTCTTCCTCAAAGTGTCCTTGATCTGAAGAACGCCAAGCCTCTCTCTGAAGTACTCCAACTTCACCCTGGCTAGTGGCTTCGTCAGTACATCTGCAATCTGCTCGTCCGTCTCAACATACAAGAGCTTCATGGCTCCTCTCTGCACCATATCCCTGATATAGTGATATTTGATCTCTATGTGTTTCGACCTGTCATGAAACACTATGTTCTCAAACAGCTTCACACAACTTTGGTTATCACAGAATATACCAGTAGCATCCAACGGGAGATCAAATAACTCAGACAGTAGCTTCCGTATCCATATTGCCTCACAACTAGCTGAGCAGGCTGCAACATACTCTGCCTCAACTGTACTCAGTGCTACGCAGGACTGCTTCCTGCTAAACCAAGAGATCACACCTGATCCCATACTGAAGCAGCATCCAGATGTGCTCTTCCTATCTGCAGCACTTCCAGCCCAATGTGAGTCAACATAACCCTGTAGGTTAAGCTTTTGATTCGCTTCATACTTGAGCCCATAATCCACTGTACCCTTCAGGTACCTCAGAACATGCTTTACAGCAATCATGTGAACACTCCTTGGATCTGTCAGGAACTGAATCAATGTGTTGACAGCAAAGCAAATGTCTAGTCTCATGTTTGTCAGGTACATCAAGGACCCAATCATCTGACGATGCATAGAGACATCAACCGACTCAAATGAAGCATCACAAAGATGCTTCAGATTTGATGCCATAGGTGTGGCCATGGCCTTGCAATCCATCATTCCGAACCTTGTCCGAGGAAGATTCCATCTGCACTCTGCCACACCTCCATGCCAAAAACAAATAGTGCATCCTCCCCAAGTTCTTCATCTCGAACTCGACAACAAGCTTCCATTGCGTGTCGGCAATCAATCTATCTTCACCTTTAACAAACAGGTTATCCGCATACAAAAGTAGTATCACTGGATTGCCTTTCTCAACCTTGTAGAAAAGGTTCGAACCTGCTTTACTCTTGGTAAAGACCAAACTGGATAGAAAGCTGCCTATCCTACCATACCAAGTTCTGCAAATATATGATTTCCTGTCATGTGTCTCAGAACCAAGTGGTTGCTCCACATACACTTCTTCTTCAACTACACCATTCAAGAAAGTTGTCTTGAAATTCATCTGGTGTATCTTCTATTTCATCACTTTTATATTTCTCTATGCTACCGTCTGCAGCATGCTTGATCTTGATAGATCCATATGGAAGTCACAACAGACTTCCCTTCAGCTCTTGGGACTGCATCCCAAACATCATTCTTCATGATTGATGGATCATGGCATTCTTCCCGTATCCTGGGAACTTCAATATCTTCAATAGATAATTTTGTTGCTGAACAAATGTTGTAGTTCTTCTTTTGTAGGTGATGGCATACGATCTTTCCTACACAACAAGTTAAATTGCATGATTAGAAAACATCTCATAGTTTTTAGAACAAATTCTTACACATAAAGAAATATGTAATACAGTCATGCAATTGTCTTAGCCAATGCTTCAATACAACATTTATCCATATCCCGTAACTTTCTAGATGCCTTCCAATCTCTACCAGAACATTGTTAAGAGTGTGCACAACTCCCAACATGTCAGCCAAGAGGTTTCATTCTAGATAAGTAGCAATGGAATGTTGTACAGTGCCATAGGCCACTTACCCATGCATATTAGTAGTATACTTTTCATCAATGCAATTATTCTAATATGCATAATACACAACCTAATTCTAGGAACATCAGTATATTATTGAACAGTATTATTTAAGAAATGACAATTCAAATACTTATATTTGTTTGTTCATTGGGTGGACTCCCTTTGAGTCTTTGCTTCCTTGCAGGAGCTACTGGAGTCCTAATTTGAAGTAGCTTCTTCTACACCTTTTTGATGTGGAATGTAGAGAGATGGTCAACTCCCCCTGAATATCTGCATCCTTGCAGAAACCACTGGAGTGTACTCCCTCTTGATCTTTGCTTCCTGGATTACTTGTCCTTGAGCTTATATTCATTCTCGATCCCTATGCATGCTTGTTAGTATCACCATTGTGTTATCCTCTAGGTCTCATACGTAATCAAACATTCATTACTATAATCACAATAATCTCAAGCATGTATAGTCAGGATCATTTCAAACACAGATAATAAACATTAGTGTTCAAGGTTTCAAGGAAGTCTTCTTTTACTCATGCATATTCTTATTTGATCATAGGACTCTTTTGGTTAGTTAAATCATCAATCAAGATAAGAGATATAATATGCATAAAATCCGTGATTACTCAAACCTATACCTTCATGATTCTTTTGGTTAGTCATATCATCAATTACAATATGCATACAACCATGACTATTCAAACCTATGACTTCATGAATAATCATTATCAACAACACAATAGTATAAGATCCTAACACAAGGTAGGATTCTATCTTGATATAGGAAAAACATACCTGGATTAGAATGCTAGATAGTTATGTCTAACATACTCACATGATTTCTTCTTGTTCTTCTTCAATGACTTGTGCTAGTAACATGTATATCTCATAGATTAACCATTATACAACCAAGTTATACATACCTCGCAAATGGATCTTCTATGAGATCCATGACAATGGATGAATCTTTGTCTTCATGTCATCATGATCATAGGTTCTTGAACCAGAACATGATTTGTCCTTCTTGGTGTACCTTTCATGTTAGTAGACAACATAAACCTCATACAACACCATAATGCATTAGTACAATCATAAGTGTCAACACCCTAATCAATGAATATTTTATATCGTGCATTCATAATTTTATTAAGGTGATATGACAAGTCTAAAATCAAGATTGTACTAACCGTAATAACATGAAGACAAACATACCATAAACTTAATCATGAACAAATCTCAAAACATACCTCGATGAGTCATACGTCTCGAGATCGCTTGTAATCTTCTTATGCAAGGCCTTAGCCTCATCTCCCTCTGAAACAAGAACTTCTTCACTTATGCAGGTGACCAATCCATCTTCTTCTAGGATTAACCTAATCCACTTGATTTGCAAGAACTGGATCTGGATCTGGAACTGGATTAGGGTTTGTCAGAGAAACCCCAAAAATTCAAACTTTGAATTTCAAACTTTCGAAAGGATAGAAATATGTGCCTTGATGAGCTGATCACACTGGTATGCTTAGAATTTGAAAACTGCAAAGTTTCACTCCACAATTTTTCCTTTGAAACTTCTAGATTCACTGGACGTGACCCCGAAATGGGGTTTGATGAATCCCACTCTTCTGCCCCATCAAAAGGTTTGATCCAAATCTCTAAGCTTCTATTTTTATGAGGAGCTTCCAGCCATGGTCACAGATTTCAAAAATTCCCATTTTTACAGAAGCCCTAATTTTCCACTTTTCTGATCAAAGTCCCGAACTAGGGTCTGATCAAGCCCGGCCTTTTGCCCAACCAAAAATTCTGATCTTGGTCTCTAAATTTCTATTTTGATGAGTAGCATCCAGCCGTGGTCTCCAATTACGAAAATTCCAACTTTCTCCGAAGCCCTAAATTCCGGAAGCCATGAATGAAGTTACTCAAAAATAATTTTGTTTTGACAGAAATATGTACCTGATTGTTTCTGGTGTAACTCTGAACCTTTCAATCCATAGGGTTTGAAAAAGTTTATTGAGATAGCCTGATCTGTTATCTTTCCATCGTGACAGGTCTGACCTCAATTGGATTCTTTGAGAGAGTTATGCCAAGTGTCGCAACATGACCTGTTTATGGGATAATACAGGAGAATGAACTTGTATGGCGTGCCACGTGTCACTGTTTCAACTTAGGCCACTGAAACATTTTCTTGAGATATCCTGACCTGTTATCTTTCCATCCTGATAGGTCTGACCTCAATTGGACTCTCTGAGAGAGATTTATGCCAAGTGTCGCAACGTGACTTGTTTATGGGATAATACAGGAGAGCGAACTTGTACGACGTGCCACGTGTCATTGGTTCAACTTCGACCTCTGCAACATTTTCTTGAGATAATACAGTCTGTGTACTACCTGTCACTTTTTATGAAATTTCATGTAGATCTTCCTAGCCCAAGTTATGACCTTTTTCCCCAGGTCACCTGATTTTGACTCAGATCTGGAAGAGGATGAAACCCTATATTGTACATATCATAAATCACAAACTACAACGAATTAGAGGTTTTCCTTTGGACACAAGGTACATGGTGATTTAATCTTCGACCTGTAAAGATTTCAAATCTAAAAACGTCGCCAAAATGAATTTATAGCGAAAGTTCTACGACAACTGGTGTTTGATATATCAAGCCCTAGCATCGTAAGTGCAACTAGTGTCATACATGCCATATCATGCCTTCTTTCAGGCTAGCTCTGATACCATGTTAAATTTTCAGAATTTACTTCAATATGATCTAGGATCTTAACTGAGAGAACAACATGTACAGCATATCTATAGCATATCAATCATGGAGACAATAATGCAAGCACACAAGAGACACAAATATTTACTTGGGGAAAACCATAAAGGTGAAAAACCCCAATAACTTCCTCAGAGATATATAGAGAAATGACACAACCATGAGAGATAGACATAACCTAGCAGTAGATCCTCCTCCTCCATAAGTGCACCACTCCTCCTTGAGTGCATAAGTGAGAAGTGAGTGATCAAATAGAGTGCCTCCCGCACTCTATTTATACTTGACTTGACTTGCCTTTTACATAAATCATGTAGGCTCGAACTTAAACACATAACATAATGCTGACTGGGCCGACCCCCAATAGGGTGGTCTAATAACCCTTTGACCCACATGACTTATACAGGGCCAACCCCAACAAGGTGGTCTAATAACCCATCAAGTATAAGTTACGCCATTTACAATATAAATGAAAACACTTCCATATAGAGGAATAATACCATCTCTATAGGAGTACATACAACATACATATATGAAATACATTCTGAAGTTACATATACATCAACATTCTTTACTATTATGAATTATTTCTGTGTGATGAATGATCTTTCTGTTTTCCTGTATAATGATGTCTGTCTTAAATGAGTAATGGAATGTATTAAATAATTTGAAGCTATCTTCAATATTTGTCATATTTTGTTGTAGGCACATCTTTATGATTAAATGGTTATCTGTGTGATCTTTAGGTGTTTCTTGCAGTTTATTACTCATCTCTATAGTTTGCTCCTTTCAAGGATAGGTTAAATTTTCTTATACAGTCTTGGATTAATTTAGATTAGCTACCTGCATTTAGCTTAGGGCACTTGCATTTCATCTTTAAAATAAAATACATAAATGGTGGATCAGGCTGCAACCGGTGTAAAGAACAAGAATCTTTAAATCTTACGATAGCCGGAACTGTTAACCAGATGGATTCCCCACACCAAACAGTGAGCGATCTAATTGGGCTTGCTTAGCGGGGAGAATCCCTTGCTGCTTGATGCTGCGATTTTTGGGGCATCAACAAGTCTGTATTCTATAACGGTAAATAAGATTAACATTCTAAAAATGGAAACTAAAACAAAATTCTAGACTTTCAAAGATGATTTAGAAAATGGTCTCCAATGTAATATGAAAGAGAATCTTAAAGGCATCTTGGAAATTTAAAAAAAATAATTAATATGCCTCCTTACTATAAATTTACCTTGTCAAAAAGAGGATAAGGAAACTAATGTTTTCTAGTCCTAGACACCTAATCATTCATCACCATAAGGTTCATATCATTTTGGGTTCAACATAGATAAAGGAACTACTTCAATCGTAATATTGATATGAGTAAGTTTGAAATTGTAATGATCCAATAACATGAACATTCCATATGGAGAAATTATTTGGTCTACACAAAGTGCAAACTTTATAAAAGGTAACTTTTGCATCCTTTTTTAGAACCTAATCAAGTTGTCTGTTACTAATGGATCATTGACATAAAAAAGGAATCTGCTTTGGTCCAGTTTTACAAATAGATTAATAACACATTATGAGGATATTAAGAGAAAAATATTCAAACTAATAATATCAAGAAAAGAGGTCTTCCTATCAAAGTATAATGGAGTTCACTTCATTGACAAGTATAAGATGGTATTGGAACAAAATATTTATGCACAATAGGAAGGGGTGCATTTTGAATAAATATTTTCCCTAACAACACAAATCATCAAAATCAAATTGATGTTGGCCTTAGCAACACAATTTAGTCTATATTTCAAATTAATAAAATAATTTTATGGCTTGAAGTAAGAACTAAGGGAATGGTGATCCATGAGAATATGAGAGCTAGTGGTTTTGAGAG
>BSBM01002360.1:20000-47500 GCA_027924585.1 Larix kaempferi | reverse complement strand
CGTGGGGAAAACCCTAAGGTGAAAAACCCCACAACTTCCTCAGAGATAGAGAGATAAATGGATCAACCAAAGTATAGCCAAAATACACTAAGATAGTCTCCTAGTAGCAGATGATCCTCCTCCTCACTAGTGCACCACTTTCTGAGTGAGAGAAGTGTGAGTTTCTGAATTATCAAAATAGAGATCTCCCGATCTCTATTTATACTAACCTGTTTGCCCAGTGACCTTATGGAGCCGACTTGTATAGCTAGGTACATCCACAATATAATATATATTTCAGGGCTGACCCCACACATGGTGGTCTAATAACCCATCGCCAAGTACACACACTTGCGACACTTGTCAATACACATGACGACACTTCCTTATGTTAAAATTCAATATGCTAAGACAGAAAATAGCAGCATTACATTCCATTTCACAATAATAGCATATACAGGATCACTGAAGAAACAACAAGCACAGCATAAACACAAGAGACACAGATTTATCCTGGGAAACCCTCATGGAGTAGAAAATCCAGCAAAGCTTCCTCAATATAGATGACCATCAATATACAAAGATGAAACCCTGAGACATGATCTCCTCCTCCATAATAGCAGACCTCTCCTCCACAAGTGCGCTATCCTCAAGTGTGTGAGTGTATCAAATGAGGAACACACCTCCTCTATTTATACACTACTCTGATATGTATTTTACACAAGTACATGTAGGCTCGTATTTAACCATTAGGTTAAATACCCCATTATAACTGACTGGGCCGACCCCCACATGGTGGGTCTAATAACCCTAGTTACCACACCCAACTCGGAGGAATAAACATCTCCGGATTTATAGTATAATCACATCGGAGGTATGGAACATCTCCAGAATAAATAATATACAAATATAATATTCTTTGAAGTTACAATATTTCAACACTCCCCCTTAACGAGAAGGATATTATAACAGTATCTACACGAGCAAGGAGTCATCAACATCATACATGATACATCTATAAATCATTGGAAGCTTTCTCAACATCATCAATAACTCAAGTAGTTACTGGAACATCTTCAATACTGGAACATCAACATCTTCAGTACTGAGTCTTTATCTTCTGCAGCACTCAAACAACTACAACAACATCAACATCTGGATCCTCACGATCATCAGTATCGTCATCTCACGATCATTAGCATCGTCATCACACGATCATCAGCATCGTCATCACACGATCATCAGCATCGTCATCACACGATCATCAGCATCGTCATCTCACGATCATCAGCATCGTCATCACATGATCATCAGCATCATCATCTCACGATCATCAGCATCGCCATCACACGATCATCAACATCATCATCACACGATCATCAGCATCGTCATCTCACGATCATCAGCATTGTCATCACACGATCATCAGCATCGTCATCACACGATCATCAGTATCGTCATCACACGATCATCAGTATCGTCATCACACGATCATCAGCATCATCATCAACACAGGTATCCATAACAATACAAGTATCCACATCATTAGTACAAGTATTCATGCTAATACAAGTATACATATCATCAATACAAGTATCCATACTGATAAAGTAATCATGTCATCAATACATGTATCCTACCGATACAAGTAACCACATCATCAATACAAGTATCCATACCGATACAAGTAACCATGTCATCAATACTAGTATCCTACCGATACAAGTAACCACATCATCAATACAAGTATCCTACCGATACAAGTAACCACATCATCAATACAAGTATCCTACCGATACAAGTAACCACATCATCAATACAAGTATCCTACCGATACAAGTAACCACATCAAAAATCACTTTCTCGGAGACCATACGTCTACGGATCAATTCAGGGACCGAAGTCCGGGGATGATACAATCCCCACTTCTCGGAGACCATACGTCTACGTATCAATTCAGGGACCACAGTCTAGGGATGATACAATCCCCACTTCTCGGAGACCTCACGTCTACGGATCAATTCAGGGACCTAAGTCCGGGGATGATACAATCCCCACTTCTCGGAGACCTCACGTCTACGGATCAATTCAGGGACCTAAGTCCGGGGATGATACAATCCCCACTTCTCGGATACCTCATGTCTACGGATCAATTCAGGGACCTAAGTCCGGGGATGATACAATCCCCACTTCTCGGAGACCTCACGTCTACGGATCAATTCAGGGACCTAAGTCCGGGGATGATACAATCCCCACTTCTCAGAGACCTCACGTCTATGGATCAATTCAGGGACCTAAGTTCGGGGATGATACAATCCCCTCAACTGTCCACTAAGGACTTCATTCTCGGAGACCTCACATCTACAGCTCTCTTTAGGACTGAAAGTCCAGGGATGATCCAATCCCCTCAACTGTCCACTAAGGACTTCATTCTCGGAGACCTCACGTCTACGGCTCTCTTTAGGACTGAAAGTGCAGGGATGATCCAATCCCCTCAACTGTCCACTAAGGACTTCATTCTCGGAGACCTCATGTCTACAGCTCTCTTTAGGACTGAAAGTCCAGGGATGATCCAATCCCCTCAACTGTCCACTAAGGACTTCATTCTCGGAGACCTCACGTCTACAGCTCTCTTTAGGACTGAAAGTCCAGGGATGATCCAATCCCCTCAACTGTCCACTAAGGACTTCATTCTCGGAGACCTCACGTCTACGGCTCTCTTTAGGACTGAAAGTCCAGGGATGATCCAATCCCCTCAACTGTCCACTAAGGACTTCATTCTCGGAGACCTCACGTCTACGGCTCTCTTTAGGACTGAAAGTCCAGGGATGATCCAATCCCCTACCTGTCCACTAAGGACTTCATTTTCGGAGACCATACGTCTACGGATCTATTCAGGGACCGAAGTCCAGGGATGATACAATCCCTACCTGTCCACTAAGGACTTCATTTTCGGAGACCATACGTCTACGGATCTATTCAGGGACTGAAGTCCAGGGATGATACAATCCCTACCTGTCCACTAAGGACTTCATTTTCAGAGACCATACGTCTACGGATCTATTCAGGGACCGAAGTCCAGGGATGATACAATCCCTACCTGTCCACTAAGGACTTCATTTTCGGAGACCATACGTCTACGGCTCACTTTAGAACATGTGTTCAAGGATGATACAATCCCCACATGTATTCTCATCAATACATCTATCATCAAAAGCATGTATTCTTACTAATACATATAACATCAAAAGCATGTATAAGTAAAACTAAGTATTCTAAGTATACGAGTCCTAAATCTAAATATTTCTAAGTATCTAGGTGTAGAGAACAAGTTACCTCATCATCGACCTTGTTGTTCGATGAGACAATCTCATCATCAGTGACTATACTACTCCCCCTTTCGAGGAGGGTCCTTTTGAGCTACACCAAGCTTGTCTCGAAAGTATTCAAATTTCACTCGAGACAGAGGCTTGGTTAGTATGATGGTAACTTCTTCACTCGAGGTAGAGGTTTGGTTAGTACATCGGTAACCTGTTACGAATTCAAACTTTATAGTTCCTTTCTGTGTCGTATCTTGTTAGATCCCTATGATCTTTGACTTATCATGGAACACTGGATTCTATGTCATCTTGATACAACTCTATTTGTCACATAGGATCACAGTTGGTTCTATCTCTAAGTCAAACAATCCTGAAGCCAAACTTCTTCACAACTAGCAGAGCAAACAGCCATATATTCTGCTTGTGCTGAGAGCCACACTAGACTGCTTCCAGCTAAACCACGAGATCATGGCTAATCCTAGACAATAACATCCTCTTGATGTGTCCTTCTTGTCTGATACACTTTCTGCCCAATCAGCATCTGAGTAGCCATCTGAAGTCATGATCTCCAAGATAGCACAGATCAAAGTCTATCGTATCCTTTAGGTGCCTCATCACATGCTTTGCAACTATCAGGTGAAAACATCTAGTTTCCACTAGATACTGACTCAAGGTATTCACAAAAAAGCATATATCTAATCTAGTATATGTTAGATACATCAATGAACCAATAATTTGACTATACAGAGTTATATCCACTAACTCTGATGAGTTATCCCCTAACAGCTTCAAGTTGGAATCCATAAGAGTGGCCATTCCAACACCTCAAGTCATATTTCTCATCATACTTTCCCTGGTTGAGAAATATTCCTTATGAGCCTTGCCATACTTCCAGACCTAGGAAGTAAAGCATCAATTTGAGATCTTTCATTTTCATTTCTGCATTGAATGATCTTCTGCATATCTATCTGTGCCATCTCTCGTTAGATGGGTCTACTAATATGAGCCTTAATATCATTCGAACTCTGTGGTGAGTTCCTTCTTGCATCCATGTCATTTTTGTATAGAAATCATATTCAACCTTGTAGCAAAGGTTGAGATCCACATCACCCATGGTGATCATTAAGCTTATCAATTTATTATCGATCCTAGGTACCTATACAAAACCTGATTCACACTTCTTCTTTAATTACACCATACTTGGAGCAAACATCTTGTCGTGATTCTCTTCCCCTTTCTAAGAGAATCTTCTAGCCATGAGCCTTCTATATTTTGTTTGATTTGTAAATCTTCTTGTTTGAACATCCACCACTTATACGGTGTCCATCATTCTTCATGACCTTTCCTACAAATCAAAATTAAGTACATGATTAGTAATACTTCATAATCATCAAATCATATTGACATGATAACCTATTATGCATACAGATATCATTTACATAGTGATGCAACTATTTTGACCAATACTTTGGCACAACACTTTCCCATATCCTGTATGCATACAATGGCTATCTAGATGCCTTCCATCTCTACCAGAACATACTATCGAGAGTGTGCACAACTCTCAGCATGTCAGCAAAGAGGTTTCATTCTAGACAAGCAACAATGGAATGTTTGTCCAACTTACCAATCATATGCATCTTAGTAGTATACTGTTCAATGTTCTATGAATATTTACACTCAGCATGATATATTATAGGAATACAAATATGCATACAACCTATTACAGGCAATATCATTACTATTTCAAATAACAACTCAAATACTTATCTTTTATGTTTGTGTGGCTGCCTCCCGCTTGATCTTCTGAATGTCTTTTGAACTTCTATTCATTTTGTACCACTGTGCATGCTCAAGAGTCATCCTCATGATCTCATACACAAACATACACTCATTAGTATATTCTAAATGCTATCAAAACATTATAGTACTAAATAATCTTGAAAATGTATAGTCATGATTATAGTTAATAAACATTAGTATTCAATATTTCAGGGAAGTCTTCTTTTACTCATGCATATCATCAATCAAGATAAAAGATATAATATGCATAATCCCTTGATTACTAACTTTATGAATAAGCATAACCAATCATTCCAAGTATACTTATATAAGGGATCCTAACACAAGGTAAGATTCATGGGAAACATACCTGGATTAGTATACCTACTTGGTTATGTGCAACATACCTAAACAATCTCTTCAATGATTTAGAGATCCTGAGCTAGAACCTGCATGTCTCATAGGTTAAGCATAATATAACAAAGTCATACATACCTCGTAAGTAGAACAAAGATTATGGATGAGTCTTTGTCTTCATGTTTTCATGGTCATGGAGCCTGATTTGTCTTTTGTGATGTACATGTATCTTGTTAGTAGACAACATCAACCTCACACAACATCATAATGCATTAGTACAATCATAAGTGTCAACACCCTAACCAATGAATATCTTCTATCATGCATTCATAATTTTGTTAAGGTGATACAACAAATCTAAAATCAAGATTGTACTAACCGTAATAACATGAAGACAAACATACCATAAACTTAATCATGAACAAATCTCAAAACATACCTCGATGAGTCATACCTGTCGAGATCGCTTGTAATCTCCTTATGTAAAGCCTTAGCCTCATCTCCCTCTGAAACAGTAACTCCTTCACTTATGCAGGTGACCAATCCATCTTCTTCTAGGATTAACCCTATCCACTTGATTTGCAAGAACTGGACCTGGAGCTGGATATGGGTTTGTCAGAGAAACCCCAAAAATTCAAACTTTGAATTTCAAACTTCCGAAAGGATAGAAATATGCACCTTGATGAGCTGATCAAACTGATATATTCAGAATTTGAAAACTGCAAAGTTTCACTCCTCAATTTTGCCTTTGAAACTTCTAGATTCACTGGACGTGACCCTGAACTGGGGTTTGGTGAATCCCACTCTTTTGCCCAATCAAAATGTTTGATCCAAAGCTCTAAGCTTCTATTTTTCTGAGGAGCTTCCAGCCATGGTCACAGATTTCAAAAATTCCCATTTTTACAGAAGCCCTAATTTTCCACTTTTCTGATCAAAGTCCCGAACTAGGGTTTGATCAAGCCCGGCCTTCTGCCCAACCAAAAAATCTGATCTTGGTCTCTAAATTTCTATTTTGATGACTAGCATTCATCCGTGGTCTCCGTTTACAAAAATTCCAACTTTCTTCAAAGCCCTAAATTCCGGAAGCCATGAATGAAGGTACTAAAAAATAATTATGTTTTGACAGAAATATGTACCTGATTGTTTCTGGTGTAACTCCAAACTTTTCAATCCACATGGTCTGAAAACGTTTTCTAAGATAGCCTGACCTGTTATCTTTCCATCCTGACAGGTCTGACCTTAATTGGATTCTCTGAGAGAGAGTTATGTCAAATGTCACAACATGACCTGTTTTGGGATAAAACAGAAGAGCGAACTTGTACGGCGTGCCACGTGTCACTGTTTGAACTTCGGCCTCTGAAAAACTTTTCTGAGGTATCTCGCTCTGTTATATTTCTATCCTGATAGGTTTGACCTCAATTGGACTTTCTGAGGGAGAGTTATGCCAAGTGTCGCAACATGACCTGTTTATGGGATAATACAGGAGGGCGAACTTGTACGGAGCGCCACGTGTCACTGGTTCAACTTCGGCCTCTGAAAAAGTTTTCTGAGATAGTACAGACTGTGTACTACCTGTCACTTTTTACGAAATTTCATTTGGAGCTACCTAGCCCAAGATATGACCTTTTTCCCAAGGTCACCTGATTTTGACTCAGATCTGGAAGAGGCAGAAACCCTATATTGTACAGATAATAAATCACAAAGTACAACGAATTAGAGGTTGTCCTTTGGACACAAGGTACCTGGAGATTTAATCTTCGTCCTGTAACAATTTCAGATCCGAAAACTTCGCCAAAACGGATTTATAGTGAAATTTATACGATGACTATTTTTTGCTATGTAAAACCCTAACCTTCAAATTGTCGTAAGTAAAGCAAGTGTCTTTAGTGCCATACCTTGTCTTCCTTCAGGTTAGCTCTGATACCATGTTAAAATTCAATATGCTAAGATAGAAAATAGCAGCATTACATTCCATTTCACAATAATAGCATATACAGGATCACTGAAGAAACAACAAGCACAACATAAACACAAGAGACAGAGATTTATCCTGGGAAACCCTCATGGAGTAGAAAATCCAGCAAAGCTTCCTCAATATAGATGACCAGCAATATACAAAGATGAAACCCTGAGACATGATCTCCTCCTCCATAATAGCAGACCTCTCCTCCACAAGTGCGCTATCCTCAAGTGTGTGAGTGTATCAAATGAGGAACACACCTCCTCTATTTATACACTACTCTGATATGTATTTTACACAAGTACATGTAGGCTCGTATTTAACCATTAGGTTAAATACCCCATTATAACTGACTGGGCCGACCCCCACATGGTGGGTCTAATAACCTTAGTTACCACACCCAACTCGGAGGAATAAACATCTCCGGATTTATAGTATAATCACATCGGAGGTATGGAACATCTCCGGAATAAATAATATACAAATATAATATTCTTTGAAGTTACAATATTTCAACACCTTATAGAGGAATAACACATCTCTTATAAGGGTACAATAAATATATATGAAATACATAGATGAAATACATTCCAAAGTTACATATACGTCAACACTCCCTCTTAACTAGGAAGGTATTTCTCGACACAGATCTGCTAGACAAGTCTTCTTCTCAGGATCATCGTCATCAATGCATCGTCACTGCTGCTACTATCTCAACCAATATCTAACTCTACTCATCATAGGAAGTTCTACAGAGCCAGTCCTTTTTCATACTAGATATAGGCCCGCCACCTACAGGTCTTTGTCATCACTAGCCATACTGTGGAAATCTCAGGACTTATTACGTGCATCACAAAACCTTAAAAGAGTCTCTTGACTAGTAAGAACCCTAAAGAGCATCTGAGGCATTTTTCATCCTGTCCAGATCTCCAAGACTTATTACATGTGACCCCACCACAAAACCTCGAAAGAGAATCCTAGGACTGATTACGATCACAAGGCTCAACCTATCAGATCTCCCAGGGCACAAATTACATGTGGTCACCACAAAACCTTGAAAGAGCATCCCAGGACTATTTACGAGCACAAGGCTCAACCTATCGGATCTCCCAGGGCACAAATTACATGTGGTCATGGAAAAACCTTAAAAGAGAATCCCAGGACTGATTACGAGCACACGGCTCAACCTATCGGATCTCCCAGGGCACAAATTACATGCCATAGGACAAAACCTCGAAAGAGCATCTGCCAAATATCACAGGGCACAGATTACATGCCATAGGAAAAACGTCAAAAGACTATCTGTAGATATCCTAGGGCACAAATTATATGTCCTCCCAAGCAAAACCTCAAAAGACCATTTGCCAGATATCCCAGGGTACAAATTACATGCCATAGGAAAAACCTCAAAAGACTATCTGCAAATCTCCCAGGGCACAAATTACATGCTTATCTACACAACTCGTTCCACGGCCATAGAGTATCAACCTGATACTCACCATACATCATCCTGATGTACACATGATCATCTTGATCATCATCACTGCAACATCCTGATCATACAATGCATCTACCTGATGCATACCAAGTATCAACATGATACATATCATCATACATGATGCACCTAATCATACAGTGTATCCACCTGATACAAATACAAATACATGATACATATCAACATACATGATCTACCTGATCATACAATGTATCCACCTGATACATATATAGATACATGGTCCAAGAATCCAACATGATGCTTATACAAAATACATACACATGATCCAACCGATCATATCCAGCATCCAACATGATGCGTACATACATATAAATGATACAATTGATCATATCCAGCATCCAACATGATGCATACATACATATACATATAAATGATCCAACTGATCATATCCAGCATCCAACATGATGCATACATACATATAAAAATGATCCAACTGATCATACAAAGCAGAAACTAGAACATCATCCTGATGCTCATCATCCAGCGCTTACATCCACAACCATGTGAAGGATCCTCCTTCCAACATTCTTGGAATGGCTTCAGCAAATGTGTACATCACTTCTTTCTTGAAGTGTCATCAATCTGAAGAACACCAAACCTCTCCCTGAAGTACTCGAACTTCACCCTGGCTAGTGGCTTCGTCATCACATCTGCAATCTGCTCGTCCGTCTCAACATACAGGAGCTTCACAGCTCCTCTCTGCACCATATCCTTGATATAGTGATATTTGATCTCTATGTGTTTCGACCTGTCATGAAACACTGGGTTCTCAGACAGCTTCACACAACTCTGGTTATCACAAAAGATACCAGTAGCATCCAATGGGAGATCAAATAACTCATACAGTAGCTTCCATAGCCATACTGCCTCACAACTAGCTGAGCAGGCTACAACATACTCTGCCTCAGTTGTACTCAGTGCTACGCAGGACTGCTTCCTACTAAACCAAGAGATCACACCTGATCCCATACTAAAGCAGCACCCAGATGTGCTCTTCCTATCTGCAGCACTGCTAGCCCAATCCAAATCAACATAACCCTACAGGTTAAACTTTTAATTCGCTTTATACTTGAGCCCATAATCCACTGTACCCTTTAGGTACCTTAGAACATGCTTTGCCACAACCAAGTGAACACTCCTCGGATCCGTCAGGAACTGGCTTAATGTGTTCACTACAAAGCAAATATCTGGTCTCGTGTTTGTCAGGTACATCAAGGAGCCAATCATATGACGATACATAGAGACATCAACTGGCTTAGATGAAGCATCACATAGAAGCTTCAGATTCAATGCCATAGGTGTGGCCATGGCCTTGCAATCCATCATCCTGAATCTCTTCAGGATATCTACTGTGTACTTCCCTTGACCAAGGAAGATCCTACTTGCACTCTACCACACCTCCATACCTAGGAAATAATGCATCATTCCCAAATCTTTCATATCGAACTCAGCAGCAAGCTTCCTCTTAGTATCTGCAATCAATCTGTCATCTCCTGTTACAAATAAGTCATCTACATACAGGAGTAGAATCACAGGATTCCCTTCCTCAACCTTGTAGTAAAGGTTGGAATCCGCTTTACTCTTGGTAAATCCCAAACTAGATAGGAAACTGTCCATCCTACCATACCAAGTTCTGGGAGCTTGCCTCAAGCCATACAAGGCTTTCTTCAATCTGCACACATATGACTCCCTGTCATGTATTTTGAAACCGAGTGGCTGCTCCACATATACTTCCTCTTCAACCACACCATTCAAGAAAGCAATCTTGACATCCATCTGGTGTATTTTCCATTTCATTGTTGCAGCTAGGGCAAGTACTGTTATGATGGAAGTATACCTGGCTAAAGGCGCAAACGTTTCTTCATAATCTATTCCCTCTTTCTGAAAGAAGCCACGAGCTTGCTTTGTATTTCTCTACACTGCCATCTGCAGCATGCTTGATTTTGTATATCCATTTAGAAGTCACAACAGACTTCTCTTTAGGTCTTGGTACAACATCCCAAACATCATTCTTCATTATTGATTGGTATTCCTCAACCATGGCATCCTTCCATTCTTTCTTTTCCGATGCTTCTTCATAACTGAAAGGTTCTTTGTTCATAATGTCATAGAGTAAAGCAACATAGTTGGTATGTGATCTGGTTCTCTTCTTTGGTCTGTGTTCTTCTTTTGGAATGCCAAATCTTTCTGCATCTTGAATGAGCTCTCTATCCCATGCAGGTTTCCTCTTGTGAGAGTTATCCTCACGAGGTGGATCTACAGGTTCTTGCGGATCTTCAAACTCATGAACAACTTCTGGAATTGCTTCAGTCATGGTAGTGTCTTAAAATATAGTTTCTTTAGGTTCTTCATAAACTTCGATAGGTGCCTTCCTTGATTTTATGAATGCTGAGTTTTCATCAAATGTTACATCCCTGCTCAATCTTCTTGAACCCTGAAAAGTATATTCTGTAAGCCTTTGAGCTTTCACTATAACCCAAAAAGATACCCTTCTTTCTTGAAGGATCTAGATTGGTCCTCTTTTACTTTGGAACATGTGTGTATACTGGACAACCAAATATTCTGAGATGGCTAACTTTAGGTTTCTTACCAGAAAAGACCTCTTCTAGTGTCTTGTTGTCCAATATCTTGTGGGGAGTTCTGTTCTGCACATATACAACTGTTCTAGCTACTTCTGCCCATAGATGCATAGGAAGATCCTGGTCATGCAGCATTGCCCTTGCTGCTTCCATGATTGTTCTATTCTTCCTTTCTACAAATCCATTCTGTTGATGATTATAAGCAGCAGTCAACTCCCTCTTAATCTCTGAATCACTGCAAAGCTTCTTGAAGTCACCTGAGGTGAATTCTCCATCATTGTCAGATCTTAATGTTTTAATCTTCTTGTCAGTTTGATTCTCCATCAAGGTTTTGAATTCCTTGAACTTATCAAACACCTCATCTTTGTTCTTCAAGAAGTATACCCAAGTCTTCCTGGAGAAGTCATCAATAAATGAAACATAGTAAACATACCCACTCAAAGAACTGGATGACATAGGACCACATACATCTAAGTGGATGATTTCTAGGATGTCTTTTGCCTTGCTTTCACTGCTTGGGAAAGCCTTCTTAATGTTCTTACATTTTGCACATCCTTTGCAAACACCTTCATGTTTGGTCTTGATTTCAGGAAGACCCTCTACAACCTTGCTTGCAATTGGAAGTGCCCTATACTGCATATGAGCAAGTCTTCTATGCCAAAGTTCATTTGGCTCCATGGATTCATGTACCATGGCATGTTAAGTTTGTCCCTTCAATTTATACAAACCTCCCTCTTGCTCTCCAATCACTACTACATCATCTATGGTCTTTCCCTTTGGCCACATTAGGACTTGGCCATCCACAAATGCAACCCTCATACCTTTTTCATTCAATGCATAGATGGAGAGTAAGTTCTTCTTGAGCCTAGGTACATAAAGGACTTCTTTCATCTTCAAAGATTTTCCAGAATCTAGGTTGTAGGAGGATTCACCACTTCCTTTGATTGGGTATTGATAATCATCCCCAAGTTTCACCTTATGGGGTGATTCATGTTCAGATAGATTCACAAAAGATTCCTTGAACCCAATCATGTGTTTCGAATCCCCACTGTCAATCAAACAATCATTACAACCATGGGAGATAGTAATTGTGAGAGCAGAAATTAGAACATACTCTTCTTCACTTGATGAGTCATCATCACTATCACTTTCTGCCCTAGCCTTCTTCTTTGGGGGTTCATCATCTTTGGAAGCATGAGCATGATATCTTTTTTTGCTATTCTTCTTGTTGTTGTTGAAGTTGTTGTTGTTGTCTTTCTTCTTCTTGGGACAATCTGAAGCAAAGTGTCCCTTCTCATTGCAATTGAAGCATTTGAGATCTTTCTTATCTTTATGATAATAGTGGTGTGAGAATCTCCTATTATGAGATGATTCCTTCTTGGACTTGCCTTTCCTAGCATGTGCTGTGAGAGCTTGATCTTCATTTCCCATCTTTTCTTCTTGGGCCACAAGCCTAGCTTCTTCTTGAGAGCATTCTTCCTGCAATCTCTTGAAGGAGATCAACTTCTTCCTTGCACAAATTCCTTGAATAAAGGAATCCCATGACCTCAGTAGGCCATTTAGAGTGGTCATCACCACTTCACCATTCTCCACCATTTCATTCACTGCTTCTAGTTGTTCCTTGATCTGGAAGACCCTTGAAAAATAAGATTGAATGGTTTCTCCATTCTGAAACTTTACTCCTTTCAATTGGTTCCACAGGGTCATCTTTCGATTTATGTTCTTCCCTTCTAATAGCTTGGTCAAAGAGTCAAACATCTCCTTGGGTGTCTTTAGAGAAGACACATGGGATATGAGATGGTCTTTGATAGAATCAGTAACGATTCTCTTTGCCTTGACCAAGTTCTTCTTATGCAATACTTTAGCCTCTTCATCCTCTGGGA
This sequence comes from Larix kaempferi, assembly GCA_027924585.1. Taxonomy (NCBI): domain Eukaryota; kingdom Viridiplantae; phylum Streptophyta; class Pinopsida; order Pinales; family Pinaceae; genus Larix; species Larix kaempferi. Next base: position 34,124 of record BSBM01002360.1, on the reverse strand, counting down.
TAGGGATGTCTTCTTTTACATATGAGTCCAACTCATTCTCTTCCAGGATTAATTCAATCCTATACTTCCAAGCTCGAAATTTATCAGCCCCTTCAAGCTTATCCTCAAGCTTGGTGTGGTGAGATATCTTAAAGAGTACTTCAAATGGAAATAGAAAAGATTTAGGTCTTACCACTTGAAATGCTGAAAACTGGATCTGGTCCCGGATTAGGGTTTGTTGAAAAAACCCTAAAAATTCAAAATGTGAATTTCAACTTTTTGAAAGGATAGAAAGATGTGCCTTGATGAGCTTATCAGCCTAGTGTATTCATAATTTGAGATCAACAAAGCTTTACCCTTCAGATTTTCCTTTTTGTCCTCCCAGGTTCACTTGGGAGAGCCCTGAATTAGGGTTTGAGTTTCCCGGAGATCTACCCAGCCAAAAATCTCGATCCAAAGCTCTAAACTTTGATTTTTGCAAGGCGCTTCCATCTATGTCTTCAGATTTCAGAAATTCCTATTTTTGTGGAAACCCTATTTTTTAGGGCCAAATCTGAAAAAGCTCAGAATTGAATTTTGATTGGACAGATAGATTCTCCTTGATGAGTATAGTCAATCTACTATACTTCTTTTCCAAAAATCTGTGGAGAGAAACCCAACAAACAAGAAACTCAAATTTTCGTCACTGCAAAATGTCTTCTTTTCAGGTTAGCTCTGATACCATGTTAAATTTTGAGCATTAATTCACAATCCTCTAGGATCTTCACTGAGAGAATAACATATATAGTATGTCAATGCATAACAATCACAATAAGCATAAAAAGCATCACAAGAATCAAAAGCATGAGAGACAAGAGACACAGAGTTTCCGTGGGGAAAACCCTAAGGTGAAAAACCCCACAACTTCCTCAGAGATAGAGAGAGCAATGGCTAAACCAAAGTACAACCAAAATACACTGAGATAGTCTCCTATTAGCAGATGATCCTCCTCCTCACTAGTGCACCACTTTATAAGTGAGAGAAGTGTGAGTTTCTGAATGATCGAAATAGAGATCTCCTAATCTCTATTTATACTAACCTATTTGCCCAGTGACCTTATGGGGCCAACTTGTCTAGCTAGGTACATCCACAATATAATATATATTTCAGGGCCGACCCCACACATGGTTGTCTAATAACCCATTTCCAAGTACACACACTTGCGACACTTGTCAATATACATGACGACACTTCCTTATAGAGGAATAACACATCTCTTATAAGGGTACAATAAATATATATGCAATACATAGATGAAATACATTCCGAAGTTACATATACATCAACATTTTTTGATCGTCCAATGGTTAGTGTTAGTCATGTTTGAGTTTGGAAACCATCCCATGCCATCAATGCATGCGTCTAGTCTAACCATGCCAAATTTCAGTCCAAGCCAGCACAAATTTAAACAATTTCAACGTTGGACCCACGCAGTACATGATCAAGCATGCCAATATTTGGGCTAGCATGATAATTGTGCATTTCCTTACTGAGCTTCTCTTTGTTTTGAAAATAATTTAATATTCTCTACTAAACAAGGGCAACCACATGAAGGTGGAAGCTCTTATGGCCCCTCACCCCCCCGCACATCACTCTCAATTCCCCATAACCCGACAAAAATATCTATGTACAAAAAAATTAATTGTGTTTTTTGTCATACTCTATAACAAGCAATGTTTCTAATTATAACATACAGGAAAATGTAAAAAACACTAAGAAACAGTTAATTTATATGTACCAATAAAATTCAATATTTATATTACAATATTAAATCAAAATATATAGAGTAGATATATTACTGCATACCTCGTACACTTCAATGGACTTCATCATCTTCTTCATCCAAGTCATCATCTGTATCATCTGATCAAGATTCAACATTGTAAGGATTGGCCATATCATCATCATCATCGATGTTAGTTACGATCATCATGTCATCGTCGATGTCATCTTCATGGACATTATCTGATATATCATATGATTCAACTAATTCTTCGACATCTTCTTCTGGAACATGATCATCTAACTCATGTTGATCATGATCATCTTCAATGACATCTTCTTCTTCGAGAACCTCTTCATTACCTTCATCTACATTATACTTTATCGACCTTCCCCTTTGATCGTGTCTCATAGAAAATGACCAACCCGCTCTACCTGGAACCTCAGAGTAAAATACCTGTTCACATTGGGTTGGAAGAACATAGGGCTCCATTCCTGGCTCAAACAACCTTGTATTTACCATGGTAAATCCATTATCATGTTCAATAATTGTTTTATCGGGATCACGTTGATTCAATCGACACCTGTACCATTTGACAACGAACATAAATACCTTGAAGGAGTTAAAGTCACACTGAATACTTTCTTCCAGATACCCATAGTATCAGTTTTCAAAGAGTTCTAGATGTCTATCACTTCTAGAGGAAACATTGGTCACCTCAAAGACTACAGATATCCCACAATCTGATGTTTTCTTTGATTCATCCAGCTTTTTGATGTGATATCTACAGCCATTGCATGACATAACCTTATGGTGTTTTACCTACAACAATCCATACAAGAAAATATTACATAATGATCCAATATTTATGATTAAGTGCATGTTAATTATAATTCCATACAGGGAAAAAAATCAGCGTGTACATCGACAATATGTTTGCAAAAAAAATAAATAGTGTGGTTGATTAATATGATTGCCTGCTTATCTTTTAAACCATATGCTAAATCGATTTACCTTTGGTTTAGATTGGTATCTCCATTGCGATGTGTTGCTTTAACCAATGAAGCCACACCTTCCCATGATATTTTATGACCAGATTGTTCACATCGTTCAATCCATACCTTCATCTAGTCAAGATTGTTTGCGATCTATAAATGAATTGCATCCCACTCTAGACCAACTGTTTGATGACAATAAATTAAAATTCAATACAAATGTATATTCTCTTAACAAAGTATATTACACTCTAAATTGATGCAATATATTGAATATAAAAATAGAATATGTATGATATATATACATAAATATCAATAGTCAAATGTGTTATATTACCTTTCACCTTCCTCGATCTACCTTTCCCCTTTCGGGTACTCCCCTTCGAAATTGTATTGGAGTTCGAATCACAAATGCGACGTAAATTGATCTTTGACACTAATTTAGGAAGATATTCACTAATATAAAACATGTTTTGGTATACCATATATCCCTCCATCATAGAACCCTCAACATGATCTCGTTTTCTAGAGAAACCCTTCATAAATTTCAGGTGCCTCTCAACCATCCACATGGACCTTGAGTGCGCAAGTCCACACAATTCAATCTCCTCAACTTGGTGTATGAGGTAGTATTCCTATGCATTGAAAAATGTTGAAGGTAGATTCTTCTGCATTTCACACATCAGACGAGGAATTTCTCTTCTCCAATACTTTATATCTTCTTTATGGAATTATTTAGATGGAAACCATCTACAAGTGACACAACCCAATCAAGAGATTTAAGAAAAAATAAATTATATTACATAACATGAATTAGAGAAGAAAAAAAAATTATATAAGTTCTACGATGAATTAAACAAACACTAATTAGTGCATGCAAAAAATCGCTACTTACCTCATGTATTTCCCGAGATTATATATTACTTGTTTGACATTGTTGTCGAACTTGTCCAGGAGAGAGAGAGGGGTAGAACATACTATAACAATATACAAATCGTTTCATTTCTTAAACAAAGAGTAGACAGACAAAAATACCGACCATATTCACTGGAATAGAAAAAAAAAATCAAATGCATACCATAATAATTACCTTCATGAAGACATGTGAATCATGCATTTTCACCCCCACAAATTCACCTTTCTTTGTTATGATATTCTTCATGTTCTCACAAAATACGGTGGGAAATTTATTTTTTCGCATGAATTATTTTACAACATTACTTTGTTGGTCCATTAACATCCATGGAAGTGAGTTTATATTATTTTTCTCTCCATTGCTATGAAATTGAATGACGTCTTTCATTGCATGGTTTCCTTCTTGAATGTCTTTTCAAATTTTGACAATTGTTTCTTTCTCACTCCTTCCATCCAATATTCACCATAATTTTTTAGTCACATTCTTTATGATATGCACTGTATCAAACATATGAGCAATTTGTAGGTGCTCATAGTAGGGAAACCTACTAAATTGTCTAGGATAACTTTTCATTCCTTGTGGAATCCCATTAATTCCTTCATGATCACATGAAAAACCATCATGAATTGTAGTTTATAAAGAAATTACAAAAATCAATGTCAATTATAGTAAACAACACACAATAAAAAAATACATAACAATTCATATATGATGATTCATATGTAGCTTGACGATTTCTATTATATTGCAACTTCCATAGGTGAGGTTTCATTCTCTACGGTTTTAATGCAGTCTCTTGCTTGCCATTGAACATATGTTTTTTGGTAGTTCAATACCTGTGATTCTTATAGAGGAAGTGCCTATACTCATCAAACACCTCCTTTCCTAAGCTTTTTGAATGACGAGATTTGATCTTAAGACCACAAACTGGACATGCAAATTTCCCCTTTGTTTGAAGACCTACATAAAGAGATGGAATATCTATGTCAAATATAATTATATACAAAATTAATGGATTATTTATAAAAACATGCGTGCGTAGTATATTAACTAGTTCATAAAATTAAATGCAAATAAAGTGGCCAAACTTATAATTACAAACCGTAAAAATGGACTAACCCCGGGGCATCATGTATTGTCCATACAAGCATTGCATGGAATTGAAATTGCCATTGTCATATTGGTCTAGATACGTCATACATAGTGATGCCATTCCATAACTTTAGTAACTTGTCAATAAGAGGTTCGATATATACATTTATATCTTTGACTTGGTACTTACCTGATTGATTTGAACATATATAAAATATAATTATGAGACGTACCATTTAGATATATAAACCATATTGCACAAGAGAAAAAAAAAATACATATATGACATAATGCAACAAAATACGACAAATGAGATGCCACTACATTAAAAAAAAAATCTGTAGACACAATATACCTAGAACAATCATCGACAACATTATGTGCTCCCTCTTTATTGACAACCATGGAGGAATGTTATTTTTGATAACAAAAATAGGCCACACCGAGTAAATGACTCTCATCTCTACAAATGGATTGACACCATCTGCTGCCAAAGAAATCCTAAGATTATGAGGTTCTTCTTTAAAGTGAGGCCATTTTTCTTCCATATATCTAAATGCAGACCCATCTATAGGTATTTGAATAATGTTGTATTGAATTATGCTCCATGCATGGTAATCCATAAACTGCGCTATGTTTTTGCACCTGAATAGTCGCTTCAAACGTGGAATAATGGGAATATAACGAAGAACCTTGCGAGGCACCTTTTTTGTTACTTGATCTGTTCGATATCTACTGATATGAAATTCGTACATTCTGTTGCAAATTCATGTCGATTATAATATATAACATGGTCATTGGGGCATGCATGAATTGCTTCATACTGCATTCCAATTTCTTTCATGATGGAAGATAAATCTCGATATGTGCAAGGAAAAATATTTGACTGTGGTAACAAAAATTCATCTATCATGCTACAACAAATTAAAATAAAAATCTAGTTAATATAATATAGAAATAATATTAATGAAACACGTTTCAACCATATTAATTTGACTTATGAATTAACAATAAATTATTGGATGAATGGTGATAACCTTTAGAACGATCATATATATTATGTGATGGAATATATTACATACCTTAACATCCGTGTGACTGATATGTTTGAAAGACCATTCATAACCTTCAAGTTCATTATCAACAATATAACAACGAGAATATTTGTGTTGGAGCCCTCATAAAGGGGTTCATATGCCTTATCAAGAAGAGGTAAATCATGAATATCAGCAAAATGATGATGATGATCATCATCATCATCATCCATTCTAACATTAAATGAATCATGGATCAAAGTATTTATACCATCATCTTCAACTATGTTATTAGTATGATCATCTTCTTCAATATGATCATTAACTTGTTCTCCATTATTCATAGCTCCATATTCCTCTGGTACTTGTTCTGAAAGCACTTCCTCCGGATGATATGTTGTAGGATGTCTTTCCTTTATAATCACATGAAACCATCAATAGATAAAAGTTAATATAAGAAATATTAAAATAATACACACATTTACAAAAGAAATCAAAATAAAAACATATATAATGCAAAACTTACAAATGGACGATATTCATGTCCCCCCTCAGTATGTCCATGTTCTCTACAATGTTTTATGGCTATTGTGATCTTTATTCTTCTCCTCTTAAAGCCCCTGCATTGAATACATGGACAATAACATTTCCCATCACCCTTTCTTTTCAGTGCATCCCACAATCTAGCAAGCAATTGTCAATTTTGTTCGTCTAGATCAGGAATATTGCTATTTGACATTTTCTCATAAAGAGCTTGAATGAATATTATCAATCTCAGAAAATCAAGCTCCACACTTTGCTCCATTTAATCACAAAACAATAGAAATAATGATGTATTCTTTTACGAAAAAAAGTTCATCGAATAAAAACACTTCTGCAAACCGTTGCTTCTATAGAAAACATGTCAGAATGTTTCAAAATTTCTAGATTTTAAAATAAAACGTTCATCAGATATCCGATGAATTAAGAATAGTTACCATTGGAGAATAGATGTCAGATATCCGACATCCACGGGCATGATATAATGTTGTATATCCGACATTCTCGAGCATAATATGAAGTTGGATGTCCGACATCCGTAGGAATAATATATGGTCGGATATCCGACATCCACGGGCATAATATTATGTTGGATAGCCGACGACACTGGTCACTATTCGACAGACATCGTCGAATGTGTGAGCGCCATCGGATATCCGATACACCCTTATATCAATTTTTAAAAAATTCATCAAATTTTGTAATTTTGAAGGTGAAATATGATGACACAGTCCTTTTCGTTGGATGTCCTCAGATTTTGGTTTCAAATTCTATACTGGTAAGAGAAACAGATGATCGACATGTAGTTGATGAGATGACACAAATTATAGAGCAAGCGCTGGCTCGACAATGAACTGAAATGTTCACCCAGTTCAATGAGATTCTCACGTGATTTGCTTCAACATCAGGAGGACTCTTGACAAGATCTCACTCCGACAAAATCAGTCCGGTCAAAGTGCAAATGAATCTAGACATACCAAATCTAGAAGGTAATATTGACGTGGAATATGTCGACAATTGGAATCCTATTACTCTGTGAATCAACTCTCGGAAGCCAAAACTGATCACCATTGCATCCTTAAAGATGTCAACATTTGTGCACTGCTAGTGGGAGAACCTCTTGACAAAGATGGAGAAAAGTAGAGACCCCATAAAGACATGGGAGAAATATGTCAAATATGTTTGAAAGGATTTTTACCCACCCAAATATGTTGAACAACATTATAAGAAGTGGCAGCAGCTAAGGAAATGGAAATACCTATCAGTACAAACTTACACCAACGAGTTATATCAACTCATGGCTAGACTTGGCATTCAAGAAGAAGAGAAATTGCTTGTTCTGAAGTACGTCAATGGATTATCCCCGTACATTCAGCAAGATATGGAATTTATGACTATCAACACGCTCGCATATGCATTCCACTATGCCAACAAAATTGAAACCAAACATAAGGGAAAATAACGCTTCATGACTAAACCATGAGGAAGACCACCTGACAAGAATGCACCATCCAACTTCGATAAGTCGAAATATTCTTAGCCAACTCTGACAAAGCTAGATCATGGAAAAATACTTTTCACAAAAGGGAACGTAGCAAATAACCCCCTATCGGGAAATGGTGTGATTACCACCACTCATCTTGGCATGATATGTTTGAATGGAAAGCTCGAAAGACCTTTTTGGGAAAAGTGTTGACATCCAACGCGTTCGACAAGACTATGGTAGAATATGACCCAGAAGCAATGAACCTTTTGACATCGACATCGACAAATCCAGTAGCCTTGACTATCATCGAAAAGGAGGAACGAGATCACATGTTCCATACATAGATATGGGTTCAAAACAATCCATTGCATCTGATTGTGCTCAACGGAAGCTAGAAGAACTTTATTTGTGAAGACCTCGTGAAGAAACTAGGTCTTGTTACCACTCCACATCCTCAGCCTTACAACATCGATTGGATGAAGGATGGATAGGAACTACGGATCACCCAACAATGCAAAATCTCCTACTTCATAAAGCATTTTGAAGATGAAGTACACTGCGACGTGGCATCACTATCCATAGCCGACTCCTTGTTTGGGAAACCTTACCTATGGGATCACCATGGAAGTTATCAATCACGGCCTCAGAAGGTGATTGTGAGAATCCAAAATCAATGGTACGACATACCAGAGCGACGACCTACACCGATGGTCTCACTGATATCTTCTAAACAGACAAAGAATATCATAAATCATGCTCAGAAGTTCGCATTAATCATGATCAAGCCGCAACATTCTAGGAAGACTCCAGCAACAAGTCGAATCACCAAACCATGCAATTCCTGACAACAGATCAACAAGATTTTTGATGAATACTAGAACCTATTCCAAGATCTAGAAGGAGTACCTCTATATTGTTAGGTAAAGCACTCTATTGAACTTGCTCCTGGTTCTTCTTTGCCTAACGCATCTGTTTACAGAAGATTCATTCTCGAAAGTGAAGAGATTCACAGACAAATACAAGATTTGATCAACAAAGGTCATATCCTACCCAACTCATCTCCTTGTGGAAGTCCAGTCATCCTTGTTCCAAAGAAATATGGGACTTGGTGCATGTGCATCGACTACAAGGCCCTCAACAAAATTTCGGTAAAGAATTGCTACCCTCTACCGTGGATAGACGAGCTCATTGACTATCTGAAAGGTGCTAAATTCCTTACTAATATTGACCTTAGGTCGGGATATCATCAGATTCCAATCGAGCCCTCAAATGTATGGAAAATGGCTTTCAAGACCAAGGAAGGATTGTTTATCTCGACTACATATTGATTTCCTGTCAATCATGGCAAGAACATGTCAGAAAACTTCAACAAGTCCTCGACACTTTCTAGCAACATCGACTCTACTTTAACATAGACAAGTGTTCCTTTGCATTGAACAACATCAAATATTTGGGGTATGTAATTGACTCTGTAGGAATTCACGTCGATCCAAACAAAGTAAAGATCCTCAAATATTGGCCCATTCCTCAAAGCATTCAAGAACTAAGAAGTTTTCTTGGTTTGGCAAATTTCTATCGATGATTCATACTCGGCTTCAGTCACATAGCCTGGCGCTTGAATCAGTTGACATAGTCAAATGGTAAAAATGTCTTCAAATAGACACTGGCACAACAAGCAGCTTTCGAATAGCTCAAGCACAAGCTCTACATTGCACCAGTACTTGTGTTACCAGATTTTCATCGGACTATCGGATGCATCGGACTATGCATTGTGCGCATCAGACGCATTGGACTATGCATTGGGTGCATTCATCACTCAGTCTGGTCACCCAGTCGCTTTTCATTCTGAAAATTTTAATGACACCATTAGAAGATATTCGACATACCAAAAATAACTATACGCCATTGTGAAAGATCTCAAGCATTGGAGACATTACATCCTTGGAAAGGAAATAGTCATCCTCACTAACCATAAGCCTCTATGATTTGCTTTGACCCAGTCGAAACTACAAACAAATCGACAACTCAAGTGGATTAATTACCTACAACAATTCCAGTTGGCGATTAAGTATTGGAAAGGTAAAGCCAACGCCGCCACTAATTTTCTAAGTCAACCTCCCGTTACTCTCCGTTTAATAGTGATGAGTATGTAGGTTTATGACACCACCACTTGGCCTCAATTATATGAGGACGACAACGACTTCTCATCAGTCTATCAATAGATTCAGACCGACAAGTCGTCAACCTCTAACTATTTCCTAAAAGACTCCTTGCTATACAAGCTTGGACAACTTTGTGTACCAACTAGTGAGCATCGACAACAACTCATTTGGGATGCGCACTACAGCAAGACTGCAGGACACTTTGGAGTAGAAAAGAACCTTGCTATTCTCTAGAATTATTTCTTTTGGCCTTCACTTAAAACTGACATCACTAAGTATGTTGGCTATGAATAACCTCATTCTTTAACTTTCTTGTGTTGACCCAAGTTCTGCGTAGTTGTGGTCCAAAAAAACCCTTATTAATCGGACCTTTCGGAAACAGCCTGTGAACAAGCTGATGTCTCACCCAAGGCAAAGTTTATGGGGGATTAAAGAATCAGGTTTATGCAATCAGGTGATGCATGGCTAACAGACTGGGGGATTGTGCAAAGTTTCACCTACTTCATGATTATCACTTATACTATAGCACACACTGGGGTTGCGTACTTCGAAACATCCACTCAAACAATAGGACAATGCAACTCCAGGCTACGCTACTCCTTAACAATCACACACTTTAAGGATTTGCTAACTGAGTGTAACTATGCATTCAACATACGGGGCTGTGTACTTTGCAAACTCATACAATACGGTGAAATACAATGCAACCACGCATTTCCAGTGATGCAGTTTCAAGGAATCGCACTTAACACAGACTTCGCTAACTAGTGTTACCCAAATAACTCATGCATTCATCATATTCAAAATTACTGGTACATTCAACATTCAAGCATATATGTCCGACACTTAACATATTATTCTCAGCACTCATCCATGTGGAAAATACCTATAAATTTGAAGATACACACAACTATAAGCATGAACTTAACCATAAACAAAATAAAACACACAGATTCAATCACACAACACGGTATTTACGTGGTTCACCCCTCGGATGGGAGCTATGTACACAGGAATTGTTGATTATATTAATGGGGTTCAACAGTTCCATTTTGTGCACTTAGTTTGAGGCTCTTCTCTCTACAATAGGTCTCTGCGCACTCAACTGTAGATCATCTTTCTCTCTTTAGTAGCTGCAGAGCCTATTTACAATACTCAGTATGTAAAAACGAGACTATCAGAGAAAAATAATCAACTTCCAAAACCAACCCTTCCCTTAAAAAATTCCCCCTTTTATAAATCCTTCCCTTAGGTCATGTCTTTACAATGCATATGGGTCAAAACACTAGAGTAACCAAAATTGGTGCGGTTACCCCGCCAACCCGGCCTGTCGTAGTTGACAACTGCTCCACTTGCCTCTGGCCACCTTGCTAGGCCACTCCTGTCTATGACGCCCTTCTGACATCCGCAGTCATCACATAATGGTTCTAACTGCATAGTGGTGTGTCCTTTTCTACCCCTCTATCTTTCCCGTCGTTGTCGACCTGTGGTTTTGCTTCTAATGGTTTCCGCCACTCTAACTGACAAGTTGCTTTCATCTGCTTCCACACCGCTCCTTACCCAACTCTCAGGAATCATGGATTCACTTACCCAAAATAGGTCACTTTCATCTGCTCGATCATTACTTATATTCTTTTCCCAAAATTACCTATTGTGTTGGCGCTATGCATCAGCAAAATTGCACTGTGCTTAGGTTTTTCATTCCCAACTGTTCCACTTGGACTTCGCAATCCGAACTGCACCTTTGCCAAAACTATGCTACTTGAACTTCGTAGTTTGAACTGCGCTACTGCCAAAACTGTGCTTCATCAAAGTTGTGCCAACTTGCGATGCCCAACAAGCCCCTAACACTTACTCATGGATCCTCTCTGATCCACTTTGCTCTTGCTCCTCATCCTCTGGAGGGATTAATTTTTCAGTGAAGCCCTAAAGAGTTGTTCTTAGCTTCGCAACTGCTTCCTTTGTTTCTTACTCTAAGTCCTTAACAGTCTCCAACATGTCCTCAGAGACTTCTTCCTGAGCAAACTCTTGGATTTTCTCCATGGTGCTGAGTTCCTGTAGTTTATATTCAATCACATCAGTGAGGAAGAGTGCCTCTTCTTGCACTGGATGTAGTCTCGCTGATGTCTTAATCTCCTTATCCCTCAAAACTTTCGGTTCTTTTGTTAAGTTCTTGACTTGCACAAACTTTTGGATTTTATCTGTAGGCATCAAGGTCTTCATGGCCGCATTCACAGTTTTGAACTCTACCTAGCATTGATGCAAGTCATCATGAATCTATTGTAGGGAAGGATCATCCTACAGTGTATCCCATACCTTCATAGCCTCTTCCAGCAAATCTTGACACTTTGTTATTTCAGCAGAAATAGTCTCTACTGAAGCGTTTAGTGCTATGACTCTTCCTTATCCCATATCTTGTGATGTAGTAGGTGCTTGTTGGGTTGCGAGGTTATCAACCTCTTCCTTGTGGGCGATTTCCATCTCTGCCATCTCTGCTTTCAGATTGTTGACCACTTTTCCAATATCTACTATTGTATCTTCTAACTCTAGCTGTGCTTCGCATTCAGGTATCTGTGTGTATACAGTAGCAACTATCTCTTCCAACCTTCATCGCTTTTCGTGTGCCTTGGTTAGTTATATGGTATTCCGCTCACATTCCTCTTCTAGTTGTTTGTATCTCTCCTCTAGGTGTACATTCTGGTTGTCAGAGATCATGTCTCTATCTCTTATCTCCTCGACAACCTGCAGATGCAGATCATGCAACCCATCAAGAGTTAGCATGCCAATGTTAAGGTCAAGGTGCTCTACCTACTTCGCACCTTCAACATTCTCATCATTCAGGAAAATGATGTTGAGTGGCTGCAATTTGACTAGGCAGGGCTTCATTGTCACGGCCGGTGGCCTTCTCCTTCGTTTACTAGATTCCCCTATCTTACCTTCTGAATGAGATTCTCGAACGAAGTCCTGCTGGACTTGTTCAGTCTTCACAACCACAAGCTTGAGATCTCATAGGTTTTGGTTCAACTACATTTGTGCTTCTTCGTTCTTACTCTCTTTTGTATCGAGCGCCTCCTCTAGATACTCGTTTACATGCAGAGCGATGCAGTCATAGTCGTCTTCATGTAACTGCTCTTCTAGGTTGGTCTTTGTTTCCTTCATCTTCTTCCTTGGTCCTTTCTCTTCTCGCCTTTTTGCACTTCAATGGTGCCTATTTCTATCTCCTCATCAACTTGTGTAGGTTTCTATGAAATTTCTTCTGATCTGGTGTGGATTTCTAGTGGCACATCTACCTTTCACTCTAGTGTCCAGTCTTCTTTGGCTAGCTCAATCCTTGGCACATCCAACTGGTAATCCATAGGGAACCATACTGGGTTCTGATTTTCGGCATTTGGTTGAATTTAAATGTAGTGCAAATCATCCTTAAATAACATCTTCGAAAGAAACATTGTTGTTATATCTTTTGAAATGTGTGGAGTGCATAGTATTACATCGCAAAATTGGCCAAAGTAAGTGTGGAATTGATCATTATTTACAAGCTGTCTCTCTGGATGCGCATTTTCCCATATATTGGAATACTTCGTGGCTTGGAAATCTCCCATTATCATTGGAAGGTTGTGTTGATATAGTGGCTCCTTCCAGCCTATAAAAGCAATCAATATCATCAGCCATGTGTAGTGGAATGCGTTTCCCGTCTCTTGGGTTTCACGGACATCCTCCAAAAATTCATTCAGCAGATAACTAGCCCAGTTGTATGGGTTCCCATATTTCGCCTTCGCAGCGAGATGAACTGTTGTGGTCAGAACTTCTGTCGGTCTACACTTCTGCAAAATCCTACCTGCGAGTAGCTGGACGGTGAACTTTGTGGCTTTGTCTTCAATTCCATCTGTGATACAGCCTCGTTTCCCCTTTACTAATTTGTATTCATCTTTCATTTTCTTTCCTAGCTCTTTATCCTTTGTTTTTCCTACAAACTCATCTTTGGGGTCATCACCTCGCTTGCTGAGGTGAGTGATGTTGTAGATTATATCAACATTAATATAAATCCTACAGTCAACTCATAAGAATTCCTACTGCATGCATGAAATCAGGGTGCGCACCACCATGGTACATTCAGGACTTCGCTCAAAGTGCGGTATACGCAGGAGATGTAGCAAGTCA
>BSBM01002360.1:0-15000 GCA_027924585.1 Larix kaempferi | reverse complement strand
CAAGAATCAAAAGCATGAGAGACAAGAGACACAGAGTTTCCGTGGGGAAAACCCTAAGGTGAAAAACCCCACAACTTCCTCAGAGATAGAGAGATAAATGGATCAACCAAAGTATAGCCAAAATACACTAAGATAGTCTCCTAGTAGCAGATGATCCTCCTCCTCACTAGTGCACCACTTTCTGAGTGAGAGAAGTGTGAGTTTCTGAATTATCAAAATAGAGATCTCCCGATCTCTATTTATACTAACCTGTTTGCCCAGTGACCTTATGGAGCCGACTTGTATAGCTAGGTACATCCACAATATAATATATATTTCAGGGCTGACCCCACACATGGTGGTCTAATAACCCATCGCCAAGTACACACACTTGCGACACTTGTCAATACACATGACGACACTTCCTTATGTTAAAATTCAATATGCTAAGACAGAAAATAGCAGCATTACATTCCATTTCACAATAATAGCATATACAGGATCACTGAAGAAACAACAAGCACAGCATAAACACAAGAGACACAGATTTATCCTGGGAAACCCTCATGGAGTAGAAAATCCAGCAAAGCTTCCTCAATATAGATGACCATCAATATACAAAGATGAAACCCTGAGACATGATCTCCTCCTCCATAATAGCAGACCTCTCCTCCACAAGTGCGCTATCCTCAAGTGTGTGAGTGTATCAAATGAGGAACACACCTCCTCTATTTATACACTACTCTGATATGTATTTTACACAAGTACATGTAGGCTCGTATTTAACCATTAGGTTAAATACCCCATTATAACTGACTGGGCCGACCCCCACATGGTGGGTCTAATAACCCTAGTTACCACACCCAACTCGGAGGAATAAACATCTCCGGATTTATAGTATAATCACATCGGAGGTATGGAACATCTCCAGAATAAATAATATACAAATATAATATTCTTTGAAGTTACAATATTTCAACACTCCCCCTTAACGAGAAGGATATTATAACAGTATCTACACGAGCAAGGAGTCATCAACATCATACATGATACATCTATAAATCATTGGAAGCTTTCTCAACATCATCAATAACTCAAGTAGTTACTGGAACATCTTCAATACTGGAACATCAACATCTTCAGTACTGAGTCTTTATCTTCTGCAGCACTCAAACAACTACAACAACATCAACATCTGGATCCTCACGATCATCAGTATCGTCATCTCACGATCATTAGCATCGTCATCACACGATCATCAGCATCGTCATCACACGATCATCAGCATCGTCATCACACGATCATCAGCATCGTCATCTCACGATCATCAGCATCGTCATCACATGATCATCAGCATCATCATCTCACGATCATCAGCATCGCCATCACACGATCATCAACATCATCATCACACGATCATCAGCATCGTCATCTCACGATCATCAGCATTGTCATCACACGATCATCAGCATCGTCATCACACGATCATCAGTATCGTCATCACACGATCATCAGTATCGTCATCACACGATCATCAGCATCATCATCAACACAGGTATCCATAACAATACAAGTATCCACATCATTAGTACAAGTATTCATGCTAATACAAGTATACATATCATCAATACAAGTATCCATACTGATAAAGTAATCATGTCATCAATACATGTATCCTACCGATACAAGTAACCACATCATCAATACAAGTATCCATACCGATACAAGTAACCATGTCATCAATACTAGTATCCTACCGATACAAGTAACCACATCATCAATACAAGTATCCTACCGATACAAGTAACCACATCATCAATACAAGTATCCTACCGATACAAGTAACCACATCATCAATACAAGTATCCTACCGATACAAGTAACCACATCAAAAATCACTTTCTCGGAGACCATACGTCTACGGATCAATTCAGGGACCGAAGTCCGGGGATGATACAATCCCCACTTCTCGGAGACCATACGTCTACGTATCAATTCAGGGACCACAGTCTAGGGATGATACAATCCCCACTTCTCGGAGACCTCACGTCTACGGATCAATTCAGGGACCTAAGTCCGGGGATGATACAATCCCCACTTCTCGGAGACCTCACGTCTACGGATCAATTCAGGGACCTAAGTCCGGGGATGATACAATCCCCACTTCTCGGATACCTCATGTCTACGGATCAATTCAGGGACCTAAGTCCGGGGATGATACAATCCCCACTTCTCGGAGACCTCACGTCTACGGATCAATTCAGGGACCTAAGTCCGGGGATGATACAATCCCCACTTCTCAGAGACCTCACGTCTATGGATCAATTCAGGGACCTAAGTTCGGGGATGATACAATCCCCTCAACTGTCCACTAAGGACTTCATTCTCGGAGACCTCACATCTACAGCTCTCTTTAGGACTGAAAGTCCAGGGATGATCCAATCCCCTCAACTGTCCACTAAGGACTTCATTCTCGGAGACCTCACGTCTACGGCTCTCTTTAGGACTGAAAGTGCAGGGATGATCCAATCCCCTCAACTGTCCACTAAGGACTTCATTCTCGGAGACCTCATGTCTACAGCTCTCTTTAGGACTGAAAGTCCAGGGATGATCCAATCCCCTCAACTGTCCACTAAGGACTTCATTCTCGGAGACCTCACGTCTACAGCTCTCTTTAGGACTGAAAGTCCAGGGATGATCCAATCCCCTCAACTGTCCACTAAGGACTTCATTCTCGGAGACCTCACGTCTACGGCTCTCTTTAGGACTGAAAGTCCAGGGATGATCCAATCCCCTCAACTGTCCACTAAGGACTTCATTCTCGGAGACCTCACGTCTACGGCTCTCTTTAGGACTGAAAGTCCAGGGATGATCCAATCCCCTACCTGTCCACTAAGGACTTCATTTTCGGAGACCATACGTCTACGGATCTATTCAGGGACCGAAGTCCAGGGATGATACAATCCCTACCTGTCCACTAAGGACTTCATTTTCGGAGACCATACGTCTACGGATCTATTCAGGGACTGAAGTCCAGGGATGATACAATCCCTACCTGTCCACTAAGGACTTCATTTTCAGAGACCATACGTCTACGGATCTATTCAGGGACCGAAGTCCAGGGATGATACAATCCCTACCTGTCCACTAAGGACTTCATTTTCGGAGACCATACGTCTACGGCTCACTTTAGAACATGTGTTCAAGGATGATACAATCCCCACATGTATTCTCATCAATACATCTATCATCAAAAGCATGTATTCTTACTAATACATATAACATCAAAAGCATGTATAAGTAAAACTAAGTATTCTAAGTATACGAGTCCTAAATCTAAATATTTCTAAGTATCTAGGTGTAGAGAACAAGTTACCTCATCATCGACCTTGTTGTTCGATGAGACAATCTCATCATCAGTGACTATACTACTCCCCCTTTCGAGGAGGGTCCTTTTGAGCTACACCAAGCTTGTCTCGAAAGTATTCAAATTTCACTCGAGACAGAGGCTTGGTTAGTATGATGGTAACTTCTTCACTCGAGGTAGAGGTTTGGTTAGTACATCGGTAACCTGTTACGAATTCAAACTTTATAGTTCCTTTCTGTGTCGTATCTTGTTAGATCCCTATGATCTTTGACTTATCATGGAACACTGGATTCTATGTCATCTTGATACAACTCTATTTGTCACATAGGATCACAGTTGGTTCTATCTCTAAGTCAAACAATCCTGAAGCCAAACTTCTTCACAACTAGCAGAGCAAACAGCCATATATTCTGCTTGTGCTGAGAGCCACACTAGACTGCTTCCAGCTAAACCACGAGATCATGGCTAATCCTAGACAATAACATCCTCTTGATGTGTCCTTCTTGTCTGATACACTTTCTGCCCAATCAGCATCTGAGTAGCCATCTGAAGTCATGATCTCCAAGATAGCACAGATCAAAGTCTATCGTATCCTTTAGGTGCCTCATCACATGCTTTGCAACTATCAGGTGAAAACATCTAGTTTCCACTAGATACTGACTCAAGGTATTCACAAAAAAGCATATATCTAATCTAGTATATGTTAGATACATCAATGAACCAATAATTTGACTATACAGAGTTATATCCACTAACTCTGATGAGTTATCCCCTAACAGCTTCAAGTTGGAATCCATAAGAGTGGCCATTCCAACACCTCAAGTCATATTTCTCATCATACTTTCCCTGGTTGAGAAATATTCCTTATGAGCCTTGCCATACTTCCAGACCTAGGAAGTAAAGCATCAATTTGAGATCTTTCATTTTCATTTCTGCATTGAATGATCTTCTGCATATCTATCTGTGCCATCTCTCGTTAGATGGGTCTACTAATATGAGCCTTAATATCATTCGAACTCTGTGGTGAGTTCCTTCTTGCATCCATGTCATTTTTGTATAGAAATCATATTCAACCTTGTAGCAAAGGTTGAGATCCACATCACCCATGGTGATCATTAAGCTTATCAATTTATTATCGATCCTAGGTACCTATACAAAACCTGATTCACACTTCTTCTTTAATTACACCATACTTGGAGCAAACATCTTGTCGTGATTCTCTTCCCCTTTCTAAGAGAATCTTCTAGCCATGAGCCTTCTATATTTTGTTTGATTTGTAAATCTTCTTGTTTGAACATCCACCACTTATACGGTGTCCATCATTCTTCATGACCTTTCCTACAAATCAAAATTAAGTACATGATTAGTAATACTTCATAATCATCAAATCATATTGACATGATAACCTATTATGCATACAGATATCATTTACATAGTGATGCAACTATTTTGACCAATACTTTGGCACAACACTTTCCCATATCCTGTATGCATACAATGGCTATCTAGATGCCTTCCATCTCTACCAGAACATACTATCGAGAGTGTGCACAACTCTCAGCATGTCAGCAAAGAGGTTTCATTCTAGACAAGCAACAATGGAATGTTTGTCCAACTTACCAATCATATGCATCTTAGTAGTATACTGTTCAATGTTCTATGAATATTTACACTCAGCATGATATATTATAGGAATACAAATATGCATACAACCTATTACAGGCAATATCATTACTATTTCAAATAACAACTCAAATACTTATCTTTTATGTTTGTGTGGCTGCCTCCCGCTTGATCTTCTGAATGTCTTTTGAACTTCTATTCATTTTGTACCACTGTGCATGCTCAAGAGTCATCCTCATGATCTCATACACAAACATACACTCATTAGTATATTCTAAATGCTATCAAAACATTATAGTACTAAATAATCTTGAAAATGTATAGTCATGATTATAGTTAATAAACATTAGTATTCAATATTTCAGGGAAGTCTTCTTTTACTCATGCATATCATCAATCAAGATAAAAGATATAATATGCATAATCCCTTGATTACTAACTTTATGAATAAGCATAACCAATCATTCCAAGTATACTTATATAAGGGATCCTAACACAAGGTAAGATTCATGGGAAACATACCTGGATTAGTATACCTACTTGGTTATGTGCAACATACCTAAACAATCTCTTCAATGATTTAGAGATCCTGAGCTAGAACCTGCATGTCTCATAGGTTAAGCATAATATAACAAAGTCATACATACCTCGTAAGTAGAACAAAGATTATGGATGAGTCTTTGTCTTCATGTTTTCATGGTCATGGAGCCTGATTTGTCTTTTGTGATGTACATGTATCTTGTTAGTAGACAACATCAACCTCACACAACATCATAATGCATTAGTACAATCATAAGTGTCAACACCCTAACCAATGAATATCTTCTATCATGCATTCATAATTTTGTTAAGGTGATACAACAAATCTAAAATCAAGATTGTACTAACCGTAATAACATGAAGACAAACATACCATAAACTTAATCATGAACAAATCTCAAAACATACCTCGATGAGTCATACCTGTCGAGATCGCTTGTAATCTCCTTATGTAAAGCCTTAGCCTCATCTCCCTCTGAAACAGTAACTCCTTCACTTATGCAGGTGACCAATCCATCTTCTTCTAGGATTAACCCTATCCACTTGATTTGCAAGAACTGGACCTGGAGCTGGATATGGGTTTGTCAGAGAAACCCCAAAAATTCAAACTTTGAATTTCAAACTTCCGAAAGGATAGAAATATGCACCTTGATGAGCTGATCAAACTGATATATTCAGAATTTGAAAACTGCAAAGTTTCACTCCTCAATTTTGCCTTTGAAACTTCTAGATTCACTGGACGTGACCCTGAACTGGGGTTTGGTGAATCCCACTCTTTTGCCCAATCAAAATGTTTGATCCAAAGCTCTAAGCTTCTATTTTTCTGAGGAGCTTCCAGCCATGGTCACAGATTTCAAAAATTCCCATTTTTACAGAAGCCCTAATTTTCCACTTTTCTGATCAAAGTCCCGAACTAGGGTTTGATCAAGCCCGGCCTTCTGCCCAACCAAAAAATCTGATCTTGGTCTCTAAATTTCTATTTTGATGACTAGCATTCATCCGTGGTCTCCGTTTACAAAAATTCCAACTTTCTTCAAAGCCCTAAATTCCGGAAGCCATGAATGAAGGTACTAAAAAATAATTATGTTTTGACAGAAATATGTACCTGATTGTTTCTGGTGTAACTCCAAACTTTTCAATCCACATGGTCTGAAAACGTTTTCTAAGATAGCCTGACCTGTTATCTTTCCATCCTGACAGGTCTGACCTTAATTGGATTCTCTGAGAGAGAGTTATGTCAAATGTCACAACATGACCTGTTTTGGGATAAAACAGAAGAGCGAACTTGTACGGCGTGCCACGTGTCACTGTTTGAACTTCGGCCTCTGAAAAACTTTTCTGAGGTATCTCGCTCTGTTATATTTCTATCCTGATAGGTTTGACCTCAATTGGACTTTCTGAGGGAGAGTTATGCCAAGTGTCGCAACATGACCTGTTTATGGGATAATACAGGAGGGCGAACTTGTACGGAGCGCCACGTGTCACTGGTTCAACTTCGGCCTCTGAAAAAGTTTTCTGAGATAGTACAGACTGTGTACTACCTGTCACTTTTTACGAAATTTCATTTGGAGCTACCTAGCCCAAGATATGACCTTTTTCCCAAGGTCACCTGATTTTGACTCAGATCTGGAAGAGGCAGAAACCCTATATTGTACAGATAATAAATCACAAAGTACAACGAATTAGAGGTTGTCCTTTGGACACAAGGTACCTGGAGATTTAATCTTCGTCCTGTAACAATTTCAGATCCGAAAACTTCGCCAAAACGGATTTATAGTGAAATTTATACGATGACTATTTTTTGCTATGTAAAACCCTAACCTTCAAATTGTCGTAAGTAAAGCAAGTGTCTTTAGTGCCATACCTTGTCTTCCTTCAGGTTAGCTCTGATACCATGTTAAAATTCAATATGCTAAGATAGAAAATAGCAGCATTACATTCCATTTCACAATAATAGCATATACAGGATCACTGAAGAAACAACAAGCACAACATAAACACAAGAGACAGAGATTTATCCTGGGAAACCCTCATGGAGTAGAAAATCCAGCAAAGCTTCCTCAATATAGATGACCAGCAATATACAAAGATGAAACCCTGAGACATGATCTCCTCCTCCATAATAGCAGACCTCTCCTCCACAAGTGCGCTATCCTCAAGTGTGTGAGTGTATCAAATGAGGAACACACCTCCTCTATTTATACACTACTCTGATATGTATTTTACACAAGTACATGTAGGCTCGTATTTAACCATTAGGTTAAATACCCCATTATAACTGACTGGGCCGACCCCCACATGGTGGGTCTAATAACCTTAGTTACCACACCCAACTCGGAGGAATAAACATCTCCGGATTTATAGTATAATCACATCGGAGGTATGGAACATCTCCGGAATAAATAATATACAAATATAATATTCTTTGAAGTTACAATATTTCAACACCTTATAGAGGAATAACACATCTCTTATAAGGGTACAATAAATATATATGAAATACATAGATGAAATACATTCCAAAGTTACATATACGTCAACACTCCCTCTTAACTAGGAAGGTATTTCTCGACACAGATCTGCTAGACAAGTCTTCTTCTCAGGATCATCGTCATCAATGCATCGTCACTGCTGCTACTATCTCAACCAATATCTAACTCTACTCATCATAGGAAGTTCTACAGAGCCAGTCCTTTTTCATACTAGATATAGGCCCGCCACCTACAGGTCTTTGTCATCACTAGCCATACTGTGGAAATCTCAGGACTTATTACGTGCATCACAAAACCTTAAAAGAGTCTCTTGACTAGTAAGAACCCTAAAGAGCATCTGAGGCATTTTTCATCCTGTCCAGATCTCCAAGACTTATTACATGTGACCCCACCACAAAACCTCGAAAGAGAATCCTAGGACTGATTACGATCACAAGGCTCAACCTATCAGATCTCCCAGGGCACAAATTACATGTGGTCACCACAAAACCTTGAAAGAGCATCCCAGGACTATTTACGAGCACAAGGCTCAACCTATCGGATCTCCCAGGGCACAAATTACATGTGGTCATGGAAAAACCTTAAAAGAGAATCCCAGGACTGATTACGAGCACACGGCTCAACCTATCGGATCTCCCAGGGCACAAATTACATGCCATAGGACAAAACCTCGAAAGAGCATCTGCCAAATATCACAGGGCACAGATTACATGCCATAGGAAAAACGTCAAAAGACTATCTGTAGATATCCTAGGGCACAAATTATATGTCCTCCCAAGCAAAACCTCAAAAGACCATTTGCCAGATATCCCAGGGTACAAATTACATGCCATAGGAAAAACCTCAAAAGACTATCTGCAAATCTCCCAGGGCACAAATTACATGCTTATCTACACAACTCGTTCCACGGCCATAGAGTATCAACCTGATACTCACCATACATCATCCTGATGTACACATGATCATCTTGATCATCATCACTGCAACATCCTGATCATACAATGCATCTACCTGATGCATACCAAGTATCAACATGATACATATCATCATACATGATGCACCTAATCATACAGTGTATCCACCTGATACAAATACAAATACATGATACATATCAACATACATGATCTACCTGATCATACAATGTATCCACCTGATACATATATAGATACATGGTCCAAGAATCCAACATGATGCTTATACAAAATACATACACATGATCCAACCGATCATATCCAGCATCCAACATGATGCGTACATACATATAAATGATACAATTGATCATATCCAGCATCCAACATGATGCATACATACATATACATATAAATGATCCAACTGATCATATCCAGCATCCAACATGATGCATACATACATATAAAAATGATCCAACTGATCATACAAAGCAGAAACTAGAACATCATCCTGATGCTCATCATCCAGCGCTTACATCCACAACCATGTGAAGGATCCTCCTTCCAACATTCTTGGAATGGCTTCAGCAAATGTGTACATCACTTCTTTCTTGAAGTGTCATCAATCTGAAGAACACCAAACCTCTCCCTGAAGTACTCGAACTTCACCCTGGCTAGTGGCTTCGTCATCACATCTGCAATCTGCTCGTCCGTCTCAACATACAGGAGCTTCACAGCTCCTCTCTGCACCATATCCTTGATATAGTGATATTTGATCTCTATGTGTTTCGACCTGTCATGAAACACTGGGTTCTCAGACAGCTTCACACAACTCTGGTTATCACAAAAGATACCAGTAGCATCCAATGGGAGATCAAATAACTCATACAGTAGCTTCCATAGCCATACTGCCTCACAACTAGCTGAGCAGGCTACAACATACTCTGCCTCAGTTGTACTCAGTGCTACGCAGGACTGCTTCCTACTAAACCAAGAGATCACACCTGATCCCATACTAAAGCAGCACCCAGATGTGCTCTTCCTATCTGCAGCACTGCTAGCCCAATCCAAATCAACATAACCCTACAGGTTAAACTTTTAATTCGCTTTATACTTGAGCCCATAATCCACTGTACCCTTTAGGTACCTTAGAACATGCTTTGCCACAACCAAGTGAACACTCCTCGGATCCGTCAGGAACTGGCTTAATGTGTTCACTACAAAGCAAATATCTGGTCTCGTGTTTGTCAGGTACATCAAGGAGCCAATCATATGACGATACATAGAGACATCAACTGGCTTAGATGAAGCATCACATAGAAGCTTCAGATTCAATGCCATAGGTGTGGCCATGGCCTTGCAATCCATCATCCTGAATCTCTTCAGGATATCTACTGTGTACTTCCCTTGACCAAGGAAGATCCTACTTGCACTCTACCACACCTCCATACCTAGGAAATAATGCATCATTCCCAAATCTTTCATATCGAACTCAGCAGCAAGCTTCCTCTTAGTATCTGCAATCAATCTGTCATCTCCTGTTACAAATAAGTCATCTACATACAGGAGTAGAATCACAGGATTCCCTTCCTCAACCTTGTAGTAAAGGTTGGAATCCGCTTTACTCTTGGTAAATCCCAAACTAGATAGGAAACTGTCCATCCTACCATACCAAGTTCTGGGAGCTTGCCTCAAGCCATACAAGGCTTTCTTCAATCTGCACACATATGACTCCCTGTCATGTATTTTGAAACCGAGTGGCTGCTCCACATATACTTCCTCTTCAACCACACCATTCAAGAAAGCAATCTTGACATCCATCTGGTGTATTTTCCATTTCATTGTTGCAGCTAGGGCAAGTACTGTTATGATGGAAGTATACCTGGCTAAAGGCGCAAAAGTTTCTTCATAATCTATTCCCTCTTTCTGAAAGAAGCCACGAGCTTGCTTTGTATTTCTCTACACTGCCATCTGCAGCATGCTTGATTTTGTATATCCATTTAGAAGTCACAACAGACTTCTCTTTAGGTCTTGGTACAACATCCCAAACATCATTCTTCATTATTGATTGGTATTCCTCAACCATGGCATCCTTCCATTCTTTCTTTTCCGATGCTTCTTCATAACTGAAAGGTTCTTTGTTCATAATGTCATAGAGTAAAGCAACATAGTTGGTATGTGATCTGGTTCTCTTCTTTGGTCTGTGTTCTTCTTTTGGAATGCCAAATCTTTCTGCATCTTGAATGAGCTCTCTATCCCATGCAGGTTTCCTCTTGTGAGAGTTATCCTCACGAGGTGGATCTACAGGTTCTTGCGGATCTTCAAACTCATGAACAACTTCTGGAATTGCTTCAGTCATGGTAGTGTCTTAAAATATAGTTTCTTTAGGTTCTTCATAAACTTCGATAGGTGCCTTCCTTGATTTTATGAATGCTGAGTTTTCATCAAATGTTACATCCCTGCTCAATCTTCTTGAACCCTGAAAAGTATATTCTGTAAGCCTTTGAGCTTTCACTATAACCCAAAAAGATACCCTTCTTTCTTGAAGGATCTAGATTGGTCCTCTTTTACTTTGGAACATGTGTGTATACTGGACAACCAAATATTCTGAGATGGCTAACTTTAGGTTTCTTACCAGAAAAGACCTCTTCTAGTGTCTTGTTGTCCAATATCTTGTGGGGAGTTCTGTTCTGCACATATACAACTGTTCTAGCTACTTCTGCCCATAGATGCATAGGAAGATCCTGGTCATGCAGCATTGCCCTTGCTGCTTCCATGATTGTTCTATTCTTCCTTTCTACAAATCCATTCTGTTGATGATTATAAGCAGCAGTCAACTCCCTCTTAATCTCTGAATCACTGCAAAGCTTCTTGAAGTCACCTGAGGTGAATTCTCCATCATTGTCAGATCTTAATGTTTTAATCTTCTTGTCAGTTTGATTCTCCATCAAGGTTTTGAATTCCTTGAACTTATCAAACACCTCATCTTTGTTCTTCAAGAAGTATACCCAAGTCTTCCTGGAGAAGTCATCAATAAATGAAACATAGTAAACATACCCACTCAAAGAACTGGATGACATAGGACCACATACATCTAAGTGGATGATTTCTAGGATGTCTTTTGCCTTGCTTTCACTGCTTGGGAAAGCCTTCTTAATGTTCTTACATTTTGCACATCCTTTGCAAACACCTTCATGTTTGGTCTTGATTTCAGGAAGACCCTCTACAACCTTGCTTGCAATTGGAAGTGCCCTATACTGCATATGAGCAAGTCTTCTATGCCAAAGTTCATTTGGCTCCATGGATTCATGTACCATGGCATGTTAAGTTTGTCCCTTCAATTTATACAAACCTCCCTCTTGCTCTCCAATCACTACTACATCATCTATGGTCTTTCCCTTTGGCCACATTAGGACTTGGCCATCCACAAATGCAACCCTCATACCTTTTTCATTCAATGCATAGATGGAGAGTAAGTTCTTCTTGAGCCTAGGTACATAAAGGACTTCTTTCATCTTCAAAGATTTTCCAGAATCTAGGTTGTAGGAGGATTCACCACTTCCTTTGATTGGGTATTGATAATCATCCCCAAGTTTCACCTTATGGGGTGATTCATGTTCAGATAGATTCACAAAAGATTCCTTGAACCCAATCATGTGTTTCGAATCCCCACTGTCAATCAAACAATCATTACAACCATGGGAGATAGTAATTGTGAGAGCAGAAATTAGAACATACTCTTCTTCACTTGATGAGTCATCATCACTATCACTTTCTGCCCTAGCCTTCTTCTTTGGGGGTTCATCATCTTTGGAAGCATGAGCATGATATCTTTTTTTGCTATTCTTCTTGTTGTTGTTGAAGTTGTTGTTGTTGTCTTTCTTCTTCTTGGGACAATCTGAAGCAAAGTGTCCCTTCTCATTGCAATTGAAGCATTTGAGATCTTTCTTATCTTTATGATAATAGTGGTGTGAGAATCTCCTATTATGAGATGATTCCTTCTTGGACTTGCCTTTCCTAGCATGTGCTGTGAGAGCTTGATCTTCATTTCCCATCTTTTCTTCTTGGGCCACAAGCCTAGCTTCTTCTTGAGAGCATTCTTCCTGCAATCTCTTGAAGGAGATCAACTTCTTCCTTGCACAAATTCCTTGAATAAAGGAATCCCATGACCTCAGTAGGCCATTTAGAGTGGTCATCACCACTTCACCATTCTCCACCATTTCATTCACTGCTTCTAGTTGTTCCTTGATCTGGAAGACCCTTGAAAAATAAGATTGAATGGTTTCTCCATTCTGAAACTTTACTCCTTTCAATTGGTTCCACAGGGTCATCTTTCGATTTATGTTCTTCCCTTCTAATAGCTTGGTCAAAGAGTCAAACATCTCCTTGGGTGTCTTTAGAGAAGACACATGGGATATGAGATGGTCTTTGATAGAATCAGTAACGATTCTCTTTGCCTTGACCAAGTTCTTCTTATGCAATACTTTAGCCTCTTCATCCTCTGGGATAGGGATGTCTTCTTTTACATATGAGTCCAACTCATTCTCTTCCAGGATTAATTCAATCCTATACTTCCAAGCTCGAAATTTATCAGCCCCTTCAAGCTTATCCTCAAGCTTGGTGTGGTGAGATATCTTAAAGAGTACTTCAAATGGAAATAGAAAAGATTTAGGTCTTACCACTTGAAATGCTGAAAACTGGATCTGGTCCCGGATTAGGGTTTGTTGAAAAAACCCTAAAAATTCAAAATGTGAATTTCAACTTTTTGAAAGGATAGAAAGATGTGCCTTGATGAGCTTATCAGCCTAGTGTATTCATAATTTGAGATCAACAAAGCTTTACCCTTCAGATTTTCCTTTTTGTCCTCCCAGGTTCACTTGGGAGAGCCCTGAATTAGGGTTTGAGTTTCCCGGAGATCTACCCAGCCAAAAATCTCGATCCAAAGCTCTAAACTTTGATTTTTGCAAGGCGCTTCCATCTATGTCTTCAGATTTCAGAAATTCCTATTTTTGTGGAAACCCTATTTTTTAGGGCCAAATCTGAAAAAGCTCAGAATTGAATTTTGATTGGACAGATAGATTCTCCTTGATGAGTATAGTCAATCTACTATACTTCTTTTCCAAAAATCTGTGGAGAGAAACCCAACAAACAAGAAACTCAAATTTTCGTCACTGCAAAATGTCTTCTTTTCAGGTTAGCTCTGATACCATGTTAAATTTTGAGCATTAATTCACAATCCTCTAGGATCTTCACTGAGAGAATAACATATATAGTATGTCAATGCATAACAATCACAATAAGCATAAAAAGCATCACAAGAATCAAAAGCATGAGAGACAAGAGACACAGAGTTTCCGTGGGGAAAACCCTAAGGTGAAAAACCCCACAACTTCCTCAGAGATAGAGAGAGCAATGGCTAAACCAAAGTACAACCAAAATACACTGAGATAGTCTCCTATTAGCAGATGATCCTCCTCCTCACTAGTGCACCACTTTATAAGTGAGAGAAGTGTGAGTTTCTGAATGATCGAAATAGAGATCTCCTAATCTCTATTTATACTAACCTATTTGCCCAGTGACCTTATGGGGCCAACTTGTCTAGCTAGGTACATCCACAATATAATATATATTTCAGGGCCGACCCCACACATGGTTGTCTAATAACCCATTTCCAAGTACACACACTTGCGACACTTGTCAATATACATGACGACACTTCCTTATAGAGGAATAACACATCTCTTATAAGGGTACAATAAATATATATGCAATACATAGATGAAATACATTCCGAAGTTACATATACATCAACATTTTTTGATCGTCCAATGGTTAGTGTTAGTCATGTTTGAGTTTGGAAACCATCCCATGCCATCAATGCATGCGTCTAGTCTAACCATGCCAAATTTCAGTCCAAGCCAGCACAAATTTAAACAATTTCAACGTTGGACCCACGCAGTACATGATCAAGCATGCCAATATTTGGGCTAGCATGATAATTGTGCATTTCCTTACTGAGCTTCTCTTTGTTTTGAAAATAATTTAATATTCTCTACTAAACAAGGGCAACCACATGAAGGTGGAAGCTCTT
>BSBM01002359.1:0-229342 GCA_027924585.1 Larix kaempferi | reverse complement strand
AGAGATATGTTTTTCCATTCTCTATGTTAATTATCTGTCTTCTTTCTTCTATTATCTGCAGCTTACATGCTAAAGTATACAAGCCAACTTTATGCTACAATTGGCTTTAGGATTTACTATTTTTATAGAGCAACTGTATTATATAGTGAATGTTAGGAGAAGATTTAAATGCTACTGATCTATCCTTATCCTTTACATTTATAATTCTGCAGATTATACCATATGAATGTTTCATATCTAGATGTTTTCTTAACAAGGCCCATTTTTGCTTGGATTCATTCTTAAGTTTGCCCAGATTTCAATGTTCATTTCACCTTCCTAATCTTAGGTTTATTAAGTTTACACTGCTCTCTTGTAGGACTGAGATTTAAATGTCTTCTTATGTTCTCCATCTTCATCATTAACCTTGTGCTCTGTTCTCGAAGACTCCATGCCCCATGGACTAAGTCTCCTTCTATAAGATTTACAACTTGTTATTTAATCTAGTCTTCTACCTGTGATTTTCTCAACCCTGTCCACTCAGCCTTTAATCATTTATGAGTCTGGCCCATGCAATTAAATGTTCAAGTTGTTGTTTAATGACAATAAATAGCAGAGTCTCATCTTGATTTCCGAGGGATCCCCCTCTGACTGGAAGGGCCAGTTTCTAGTCTAAGATTTGGTTCAAGATGTGCTTGGAATAGGTTCTATTGCAGCCTAGAACCATCTCAAGCGCTAACATTGGGCATGATTTATTGTCCCACTTAAGGTTCATAATATAAGAATGCATTGCCAGCTTTGCAAACTCCCCCTAGACTCACAGTAGTTTTCATTGCAAAATAACTTGTTTATTTTCCATATATAATTGTGTGCGTAAAGTTATAATTGCAGGACAAAGGGAAAAAGATCCATAACACCAATAGTAAAAAAACATAAATCATTTAGTTCCATCATAACTAGGGAGTGATATCCACTTGCATCAGGAAGTATAGAAAATTGAAGCTACGCAAGGAAATAGATCCCAAAGTTCGATTACCCATTATTGTGTTAGGATGTATGTTGAATGTATAAGAAATTCCTCTATCAAATTTTGAATCCCACTTATTTGAAATTGTCACATGAACCACTTCTAAAGATCAAAGGAATCTTAGAGCTGAATGGTATAGACTTATAAGTTCAATAAAAAAATGGGCTTCTAGATCTAAGCACAGAGATTGAATTTGTATTTGGTCCATCTCATCTAAGATTGGTGTTAGCTCATCCAAAAGCAACACTTCACTTTCTTTAGCCAATGCACCAATGATAGAAACCCTTTCCTTATGACCACCACCTATAGTTTGGATTGTCTTTGCATATGGAGGAGATGATGCCAAAACAAACTTCAAATTAGATGTAATTTCATTGTAATATAGCAGAATTCCCTTCCATAATAGATCTGCAGTGTAAGTAGATATTTCTCCACTATTGTCCCTTTTTTTGCATCAACAATGAAAACCTTTTGGTTTTTTCTGCTGGTGTCCCTATCCATTGCAATTTATCTCATAAATTTTGATGGCTAGATTGCATGGAATCATTGGTAGCCCAGGCCTGAGATAACTATACTCATAATCGGGTTGATAACAAATCTGTGATGTTTGGATGTAATTCTGTTGAAATGCTACAAGTATGATTTTGACATTATATTGCCAATGAATTTATGAGTTCTATAAATGGGAATGGAGTTCTATAAATGGGAATGGATTTGGAGATAGCAGAACAATAGTTGAAATCTCAGGCACAGGGAATATAGACACCACAATATTCCTATAATGCATATGTAATTCCAGTAATGCTATTAATATTCCTGTAGAATGTATATTTTCCAGTGAGATGGTGATTATAGAGAATGCTGGATAAGTATTGTGAAAACAGAGAATTAAATGAGCAAAGGATTTGTACTGATAATACAATGATAGTACATCTCAGGAGACTTGTGAAGAGATTAGAGGAACTTATAAGCATGGTTGGTTGTCCCTACAACAAAATTCTATCCAACAAGATCACTAGATTTGAGCAAGGGAATAATGCATGCGGTCAGGGTATTTAGAACGCTGGAGTAAGAAACCAAATTTTCCCAAACAGAAATAAAGCACCTTATAGAAGAATTTTTCATCCTCAGTTGTTTGCTAGAGAAAGAAGGCCCGAATACCCCCAGGTACAACCTCCACTCAGGAATAATAATAATGTTTTTTTGAATAACAATCATGTTGATGAATAGATTCCTAATTAGGATGAATAAAAAGTACCTTTTGAAGCTGATGATTCTCAAATTGACATTTCACATGAACTGGATGGATGATGAGGAAGAGGTTATTGATTTGACTCAAGATGATTATTAGAAATCTCTTAATCACCAAATCATTACTTTAAGAGGTGATCAATGATCTTATTTTTATCCTAATTAATATAGATCAAATTTTTATTCTTTACAATAGAAATTGCATTGAAAAATATCACATAAGGCCTAGGGTTACAATATTCAAAATCAGAAAAATAGTGATCCTCAGCCAAAGGCTAAAGTTGAGGAGATTAATTCCAAGAATAATGGGATTATTGACAAAGCTTCTAAGGATATATATATATATATGTTGCACGGGGACCCGTCCCCGCCCAAAAAAGCCCCGTACCCGCCGTCCCCGCGTTTCGGGGACTTGGGGACCCCTAGGAAACGTCCCTAATCTTTTGGGGACTTCATTAGGGACTTGGGGACTTGTTGGTCATACCCAAAACGTCCCCAACAGATTCCAGGAACTTCCAACAAGATTTTGGAGACATTCCAAGTAGATTTTAGAGATGTCCAGTTAGATTTTGGAGATGTTTTGGTTATGTATCTTTAGTTTTGACAATGGACATTGATGATTGGACAATATGATCATTTATCCCATCCATATTTTTCGTATTATTCTAAATCTAAATCTGCACAAGTTGCATCTCAAAATATGGGTTGTGTATGATGGATTTTGATTTGGGTTTCTGGTGATTTAACTGTTGTCCTTTTAGCAACATCATTACAAGTAGCAAAGCCTCCATGTCAACAAACTAAGAAATGCAACAACAGAAAGGTTTGATCCTTTTGGGTATTGCTCTTGTTCTTCTCATTTTTAGGGTCATCGTAGCTTTAACATATTGTACATAGGTGTCCACGAGTTATTCAAGATTTAGATTGGGTACTAAACATTTGAATAATTCCTATTGAATAGCCTTCTTAATCTAAACTATGAATCTAATCTCTTTATAGAATGCAAGCATGTATATCCCAAAGTGTTTTGTTGTGGTTTTCAACACGGCTGTAAAAATCTGTAGAACCGGTTGTGAAGGGAATGCTTTTTAACCCAATCATTATAAACAAGAAATATAAGGAAGAAGAGTTGTTATAGAGACTAGCATTCTTCTCGTAGACCCTTCATGGACCTTAATGCAGATTGAAAATAGTTAAACTTAATTTTCCTAAAGATAAACTACATTTTGTTCACGTTCAAGTGCCAAGAATGGTCACTCGGTCCTTTCCTTATTTGCCTGAGTTTTTTCAAAACTACAAGTGTAAGGGATGTGCATAATACTATAAATTATAAACTATTGTGCTTATAAGCAACTACAAATGTTTATGGTGAATTCTAACTTTTGAAAGTTATATATATATATATTATTGCCGTCCCCTGAAAAATTAGGGGTGCACTCTAGCCATCCCGGGGACTCGTTCCCCCGTCCCCAAAGCCAGTGCAACATATATATATATATATATATATATATATATATATATATATAAGGTTCTCCTTTCCGAGGATAAAATTGTTGAAAAGAATACACATCAGCAGATTCAAGTTTCTAATTCTTTTTATCTGTCTAGTGAATTAAGAAAGATTATGTTCCCATGCCTCTGATTGAGGCTTGATAAGATCCCCTATTTTATAAGCATTTCAAAAAAATTGCTTACAAAAATTGCTTTTAAAAATTTGCTTATTTAATGTCCTAAATTCATTACATGCTCCCCCTTTCTAAAATAGTTCACTCAAACAATAGTTAAAACTTGTAGCTCCTGATACAGGCTATCAAAATGAACAGATTTTAGGTACAAGGGCTTTGACAGATTTTCTATAATCTAATTTCAAGCATTCACTACAATATCATATGTATATCAGGATGTGAATATCACCAGTTTCAGATCCAAGGTCTTTGACACGTTTCCTGTAGTCCAATATCAAGCATTCAATAAAGTGTATGTACCATGTCACAAAGAACATGTTTGAATATTGTTAATCATCAATGCAACTATAACTAAAGTGTAAATTTTGCATACCAGTCTCTGTGAGCTCTGTGGAAGCCTAGTATTTCTTCTGCTAGATGCAATTTAGTTTCAATCTATAGTGCACATATCACATATCAATAGAAACAATCGAGAGGTTTCCCCAGGGGATCATAGGAGAATACTGAGCAACTACAGAGCACCCAGGAGCAGTATGATAATTTCATCGCCCAATAGAGTAGCCCCATACCCAGCCAGGATGAAGTTCCTTGAGTTTGAAAAAAATGAAGGTAGACAGGATCACCAATGAGAAGATATTTTATGTTCTCGTCGGGTTTTGAGAGAGACTGAGGGAAAGGTATGAATTACAAGTTCACTGAGGGATCAAAATTCAAGAAGAAAGCTGTCATTGATTACAAAAGACTCTACACTTCAGCTTATATGCCTCGGGCAGAGTAGGAGAAAGCTAAGGAGGATGCCTCAGAAAAGAGGATTTTATAGTGCATGGAGATAGTTATGATGAGAACCCCAATGGGAAGCTTTCCATCCTCGATGAAAGAGAGATCCCACTTCCTGTAGAAGCCAAAAATGCCCATAAGCCTTTTATTCCAAAATTCATCCAGCTCAAAGGAAGTCCAGTATGAAAGATATGCAGAGATGTTTATGGTTCTTGTTTTCAGTTTTGTCTATGGACTATTGTAGTAGCATTGTTAAATGGCATGGATTTTGTGATGAAATAGCATATGTATTGAGATGTGCACAGTCCCAATTTTATATTTTGAGAATAATGGAGGATTAACATGGAACTCTCTTTCACAGAACTTGATATATGAATAAATGAACATTTTTTTCTGATTAGAAGAAAACTAAAGTGTACATAGCATGGGTTAAATACCATGGATTCCATACTAAGATCACGATGCACCTGAAATAAATAATTTATAAAATGTCAAGCTGAACAAAGTTTTTCAATGGTATGAAATACAAATTTGCAAGGGACATCCAAATTCCATATGATGATTTATTGAATTGGACAATATTTTTAAGGCATGATGGATCATATGAGGCCAGGTTGGTCACCTAGTTGATTTCTTTCCATCAAGTAGGGATGTGCTTCCAGGAGCTACTCAATTTGTTCCTCCCAATCAGTCACTAAATTCATCTATAGACTTTTGCCCACTTTTCCTCTCTACACTCTACTTCCACCTGTCCCTGTTCTAATGATTTCTTTTTCACCTGCTCTAAACAACTAACAACATTTTTAACACTCTCCAAAATATCCAGCTCTCTTTTCTCTGCATTCAATTCATCGTGACTCTCCATCACCAATTTAATTCCTATCCTCATCAAGTAACAAGATGGTACCAGCTTTCTTCATTACCAAAAGGTGACCAGACTTGAATAATAT
This sequence comes from Larix kaempferi, assembly GCA_027924585.1. Classification (NCBI taxonomy): domain Eukaryota; kingdom Viridiplantae; phylum Streptophyta; class Pinopsida; order Pinales; family Pinaceae; genus Larix; species Larix kaempferi. The sequence continues at coordinate 223,673 of BSBM01002359.1, read as the reverse complement.
CAAAGAATACATCATGCTATAGAATTCTTCTTCAAAGCTACCAATTGGTATAGTATTTTAAGTTTAAATAGACTTACCAGCATTGTCAATGTCCACATATCTTTAACATTTTTTAGTTTCTATTACCAGAAGATTGCAATTCCTCTTCATTGTCAATTTACCATGATCCACTTGAAATTTTCCTTAGAGAGTTTTTAAAATTTTATGAGTTTCTAACCTTGGTCCTTAATGTAATTTGTATTAAGACATATTATTTCTTTCGCCATAACTTATAATGTAGTTACCAGTCTTCTTTTCCTACTAATCTTTGATGTATTTCTCTATAACAGTACTACTCACCATCCTGGCCTGCAAATTTTTTATCCAAACCAAGTTCTTTGTATATCAATATCCTCCTCTTGAGTGTATATACAAAACATACATTCATGAGGCAAGTAACAGGATATGAAATGAAGGAAAGGATGAGTCTTTGTATTCATGAGTTTGAGCATACAGGAGACCTCTCTCTCCCCTTAACTACATTCATATTTATATTCCAACTGAGTTGCACAATTCATTTCATTACAGACTCAACTAACATGACTAAACAACTCAGCAAAATCAACCCATTCGCCAACATGAAAAACTCAGTCCACCTACTGGTCAAATTCAAAAAGTTGGTTAACAATCTAGCCAACTTTGGCTAACTAGTTAACAATCTTAGCCAAATCATCATAGGCAATAAGCTCAATATACCTTTTCTCTTCATTGTTAGGGTTTGAATTAAACCCCTCTCTATGTATGGATGACTCCATGTCTCTATTCTCCTCGGTCATGAAGTTTTGGGTATCTCAAGGAGTAATTAAACTAGTAAAAAATGATTTTGAAAGCTATGCTCCACAAAATTTCCTGAGCATCAAAAAACACTTTCAAATAGAAAACTAAATGTTTGTATTCTCTTTCTAATAAGCTTCCCATCAAGTACAAGATTGAAGAAAGCAAATGCTCCTACTATTTTAAAAGTTGGCAGGTTCGTTGATTTCAAAATTCTAATGTGCAATAGTTAGTCCAAGACCAACTTTGTTGAATTTGGAAACCCAACCTTCAATACGCACCTACATAAAAAAACATCCTAATTGTGTTCCCACATAAGAAATGTTTTTAATCATTGGTCCCATGCTGAAAATGAACTTCTAGATAATATTCTACCACTACAATGTAACAACTTCTTGCTATTTGAGTGTGCACTATTTAGTATCCCTCAAGTAAATAGTAACTTTGAGATTCCCAAAAGTGTTCTATTATTTGTAAACTATGATCATTAAGGGAAAACTATGATCTAAAAAGTCAATCAAATTTCATGGAGACTTCAACTCGTGAGTCATGATTGTTTTCCTAACTATTGTTTCAGGACATTTGTATCCAAATTATTGGTTTTCACATCCACCAACGAATAATACACTTTCTGCACTCAAGTTAATTTCTTGTGTCTAAAAAGGAAACTTGTAAATTTTGGCTTATTCTAAGTGGCAGATGGGTTTTAGTGCCCAACCCTGTAAAATGTGAAATCTACAAATACCATTGAGATGAAACCAAAATGAGAAATGGCCCATCAAGGATTAAAATGAGGAACGTTGTCACAGTTCTTCTCCTAAAGTCTGATGCTCATTTTAGCTTCCATGCATGAGATATAACCCAAATCATTGTCTTCTTAGGGATTATCCCCAAAGCTCTTTGCTTAGGGAAGGTAGACTCAAGAAAGCTAGAAAATATCTATAAAGAAATAAAAAATATCACAGAAGTAAAATAAAGAAAAATAACAGAACATGAGTTAGATAAGAACCTCCCCAGAGAACAAATAAATTCTTATTAGGCTGAATGACACATATATCCAAAGAAATCAGAACAACCCATTTATAAAGCATTTTTCATAGATAAAATAGGATGTAACAAAAAACCAACATATATTTGCTTACCCATCATATATCTAACAGATAAAATCATATACAATTACTAACGCTATTCCCAATCAACTCAAAGAGACCAACCTGTAATTCAGAGGCTCAAAGCCGCATGAAAGAGAGACTTTAGAGTAATAGACAGATGTAGCTGAGACTCAGTTCCCTGGTGCACTAGAAATACTTTTCAAATTCAATGTAGTTACTTCTTTAATAACCACGCAGAAAATGAGAAAACCCATCAAGCAGATGCTGAATGGTGCTATAGAAACCACCACTACTTGAAATCGGGGCGAATGGGACTCCAAAAAGTGTCATTGCCTAAAATCGACGGCGAACAAAGCTCTATAAGCGGCCATTGCTGGAAATCAAGGGCGAATGATGATACAAAAACTACCATCGCTAGAAATCAGGGGCAAATGGGGAATACAAAGGAAAAAAACGCTAGAAATTGGGAGCGAATGGCCGATCTAAGGCAAATTTGAGTTGGCGAAATTTACATTTTTTACTATTTTGTGAGAAATACGGTTGGGCTAACCTTATTTTGAATATTTAAAAAAAAAAATAGTGGGCTAATAAATATTAACCCTAAAAATCCTCTTCTATATAAAAAATTCGCCCAAAAAAATTTTGAACCTTCTAATTTCGCCCCTAAAATCATCCCTGGGTCAAACCTAGTTTGACCAAAGTCAACCACAGGACATGAGATGGGTTAAATCCTGGATGATAGCTATTGATGATATGTGATCCTTATTTGGTCACTAGATGGTTCCATGCAGCAGTTACAGGTTCAGATAGTGATCTGCAGTGTTTTTGAGGATTTTGATCATTTGCAAATTATTATTATTTTTATTTGTCCAAGCATGGTGATGATATTATATGATTATGCAGTCATCCATATGGTGTATGAGTATACACCTTTAGTGCATTTGGGCTCTCTGAGTCCATTGGGATAGTTGGTTTTTAGTTCTGGGCAGTTACAATTGACATTTTCCTCAGTTTAGCATTCTGGTGCATATTTTTCATTAAAAATGGCATGTCTGAGCATTTCCATGATCTTTTTGGTTCACCTAGGGCGCTATAGAGGGAGTATGGGGTCCAGCCACTTGTTTTTACTATTATGCCATACTCCCGGACATTATGGTGCATTCAGATTTGGCCCCAGATGAATAGGAAGAGAGTTACAGGCATTTTTATCTTTTATAGAGGATTTACAGAGGATAAAAAATGGTGAAAATGGCTACAGAAGAAATCGATTTGGGCTACTGAGGCAAGGAAATGGCATAGGAATGGTTTTGATGATGTGTATGATGTCTCCAACACCCTCCATAGTAGTAGCATCAGTCAGTGGGGCCCACATATCACTCTCCGGCATATTTTATGGTTTTCTGGAGCCTTTGGAGGCTCACGACTTTCCAGAGAGAGCACGATTTGGTGTTTTGGTTGGTCATTTGTTATTAATGTTCCATGGGGACACACTAGGGAGGCTAGGCATTACCCCTTAGACCCACCATGTGCGACTTGCCATGTTTTATTAGTCACATTGAGTGGGATGCCCTCCTAGGGTGATTTTGTCCATGTATATGTTATATTATTGAGTTTATCCATGTACTTTATGTTGAGCTCATCTCAACCATTGATTAGAACTTTTGTATCTTTTAATCTTAGCCATCCATTCAAAAGGTGGTTAGGGTTTTGGTATCTCTTCTTTCTATTTAAAGAAGAGAGCTTCTCATTGTAAAGGGACTTTTGGCTCTTGGCTTCTGGAATAAAATAATATTTTGCAAACCCTTGTCTTATGGTTTTGGATGTCAATGGTGTTGATTGAAACTGTTCTTCCTCTGCACTAAGGACCTTGGTGATTTTTTTGCTCATCTTTTTCTCCACATTTTTATCTACAGGTGAGGAGGCCGAATTGGTGAGGAAGGCGCACTGCCTGGGGAAGACTCTCCTTGCTTCTTTCTTTTCGCTTCGTCAGTTACAGGGAGTATTACTGTCTTTGTACCTTTTACTCTTTGTGATTATGCTCGTCAATTGTATTTCTTCCATTCTTGCTTGAACTGATTGATTCTATTTGTCCTTGGTTCGACAGGAAGAGGAGGGCACACATGTGGAGCTGAGCATCTCCTGTGGACAAGACAAAGCAACAAATTCTCATTTGATCTTTGCGGGAACAATCCTCAACATCTTGGCAAACATCTCCATCATTCAGGTACGCTTGCAAGGTAAGATTTTTATTCTTCTATCCTACCCATCAATCATTTCTTCTTCAAACCCTAAGTTAAATCCTTCAAAAATTTCTCTAGATCAAACGACTTGGTTAACAGCATAACCATTTTTGGGTTTTTAGGCTCTTGCTTATCCCTAGGTGGGTTCTCCTAGGCGTCATCATTGAAGGACTCCATCAAGCCCAAATCCCAAGACACTGGCCTCTAAACCCTTGCGCATTCCCTGTTTGACTGGCTTATTTATCGTTTGATCCTGTTTGTTGAGCTTGTGTACTTTGATACTGTCACATCCACTTGTCAAGATGTGCTAGAAATCCTTAATTTACAAATCCACTCCTTGGGTCACTTTCCCTGTTTTAAGGGTCACGTTTCCAAAGGTAGCTGAATTTGTCATTTTAAACTAGCACCTAAATCCTGGAATCGTACTTAATTGTCAAGTCATTGTGTATAATTAATCTTTATCAATTCATATCTTTCCTAAGCCTCCATAGTGGTCTTGTTTTCCTCAAATCTAGGGTTCCATACCTGTCACCTTACGTACCCTACCTGAATAGCTTGATCTGGTGATTGCATTAGATCTCTCTTATCGGGAGTAGATCAGAGTCGCCCCCTTGTTATCTTGGCTTTGATAACTCAAGTGAAGAGTGCCTCGATTGGCGTGACAACCAATCCTTTGGAGATTGGGGCTCTCTAGGTTCACCACTTTAGTTGTTTGTCCCCTCTACCATCCCTCTAGATCCATCTTTAGGGGCAACTACAAGATTGGTTATAATAGGGCCTTATAAGAAAATGAGCCATCATATAAGAAAACGAGCCAACCATAATTGTTGGATGAGTTGAAATTCAAGAGCCAATAGAATTTCAATAAAATGAGTCAACCATAATGGTTGACATGGGATATTTGTTATAAAAAAAACTAATTTTTTGTTCGTAGTTTCAACATATCTCCCTGTGTTTTGACTCACATTTCAAGCGGGAGCACTCGTTGGATGCGGAATTAAATTCCGCAACCAACGAGTACCCACACTGCATATGTCATCATCACGTTTTTTCAGGTATTTTGTGTTTTTGGGGCAACGGGGACTGTCAAAAGTATGCAGTGTGGGTTGGATGCGGAATTTAATTCTACATCCAACGAGTGCTCCCGCTTGAAATTTGAGTAAAAACATAGGGAAATATGTTGAAAATACGAACAAAAAAAGTAGTTTTTGTTTCTTCCTCCAAAATTAATAAATATTATTTTACTATTTTAACTATTATTTCATTATTTTAACTATTATTTTATTATTTTCCTTAGGAGGGCCATTTTAGACCTCAAATTTCCTCTAATGACATGCATTTGAGCACCATTGTCGTACCTAAAGAGGAAATGAAAATAAAGCAAAATAGGTTAAAGTGAAAGTAAATGTAAAAGGCCAAGCAGATGAGGAACACATGTTATATCAAAATGACTGCTTGGCCACATACATGAAAGAGAAATGTAATGGTTAAATTCCTCGCCTAGTCTCAATGAAGGACTGGAGGTGAGATGGAGTAAGGGACGGCTAATTCTAAGTGTCCCCTAGGGCCTCAAATTACGGTTGGTTGCACACCCAGTACGACGGCTCTAGAAAAGATCTTCACGGAGCTTGATGCAGGCTTGGATGTGAGCTTCAAGGTGTATGCTAAAGGCTAGTGACAGTTTTCCAAGCAATCTACCCATTTGTGAGGCACCTCCCTTCCCTAGTGTTTCTCCGGTGTACTTATGTCTTTGCAGTCCCCTGCTTCCCATGTTTATCCAAAGGGTCACATAGTCATGGTCTTGGTCATTCCCCTTTCCTTCAAGCCTTGTTGTCCACCTCACCCATAGCTAGCCAGATGGTCAAATCTATAAATGTGCATTAACTGTGGAGAATTCACAATAGGTGGCGGGCCCACCTTGTCTTAGGCTTATTTTTGGGAAATTGCTTAGTATGATCACCTTGTATTTGTCACTAAATGTATATAGTTAACATACTAACATAAATAAGGAAGCCATGACATCCTATGTTGCATGCAAGAGCACACAATTCATCCCATTTCATGATTTGACCAGTTTTGACTTGGTCAACCCTGTTTGACCAAGCCAAAAAGGGGTCCCGGGGAACTTTGGAATCAAAGTTGCGATTTTGGTTTTTTGACATCTATTGGAGTCCCATACAATCCTACAAGCACCAGATTGCAAAAATTCAAAGGCATTTGGGAGATTTTAATTTATTAATGACCCGCAGGGCCCTATTTTAATTCAAAATGCTTGGATTTGGCCAAATTGTGCGTATATGGTGGATTTCGGCCATTCACATGACCAACCTTAGTGGATTCGGGGTCTACGGTCTCAACGGAGTAGACGGTTCGTGATTCCGAGCAAAGGAAGCAGCTCAAAATCGCAATTTTTATATTCAGCCATATAAATTAAATGGAAAATCAGACTTTGGCTAAGTTAAACATTAAAGTGGCTAATGCATGGGTAAGTAAAGGTAAAGGGGGAAGTATTTGACATTTTTTACTATGTTTGGACATTATCCATTTGATGTGGGGCCCTCATATGGCCCAGCTCCATAAGGGGGGCGAATTTGCTCCATTGGGGCTTTTTCCACTAATGTTTTTGATGTATGGGCACAAATACTTTGTAAAAGAGGGTGCCTTAGGGAGACATAGAACCCTAGGCAGCCCCTTTCCTCGTGTAATTCATGTTTTATAACATTGATATGATATTCAACTGGGGCATGTAGAGGAACTCGCCCCCCCTCATGTAGCTTGCTCATCACAACATTGAGAGATGAACATAGCCATTGATTTGCGGTTGAGATGATTTAATCTCAGCCATTGATCTCTTTGGCTAGGGGATTTGTATAGAGATTCTCTATTTTAGAGAGAGAGCTCTCATTTTATTTTTCTTCTTGGACATTTTGACACTTGAGTAATAGAATAGAGAGACTTGCAGCAGATTTCTTGTGTGCTTCATGGCAAATTGTTGTTAGTGGATGATTGCATGTTGTTTATCCCATGCATTTGAGGAGATTTGTACTAGTTTTGAGCAATATTTGTGGTGATTTCATCTAAGTTGCATAGGTAGCTAGCTAGAGGGGCGCATTAGTGGGGAAATCCCCTCTTGCTTCTCTCTGACTTGTTGTTTTTATTGAGGGATTTTTCTTTGTGTTTAATGTCAATGATTTCTTCTTCAAATTTCTTGCTAGTGTTTACTTCTTTTCTTTCGAAATCATATTAATTTTCTATTGTATGGTTTCACGGGAGGGCGCACTTGGTCACCCGGGAAACTCAAAATCCAAGCTGGAACTCTTGCTTCTCTCCCAAATTGATCTTGGCGTGGAAAAATTGTCATCTAAAGCACCATATCTCCCGAAAAACAAGTTACTTCTACATTTCTCTATTTTTATGTCCTCATAAATTTCTGCATAATTGTACGTCATTAAAACTTGCCCCATTTACACTATCGGCATACTTTGCACTCAAAATATTGACAAACTAAGATCTGGGTTTTTATAGTTACATTTTTAAACCCCCAAGACCAGATTTTCACAATGTTTTGACCCCATTTTCCCATAGATTAGGCGCCGGTATGTTTTGTTGGGGTGCCCAACTTGACTGTTTGGTCATTTTTCTGAGTGTTTTGGTGTGTTTTGCTTGCTTGCGGGTGCTCCTTATCATTCTAATCTATTTTCCCAAGCATTTGAAGTGTTAGGACTGATTTAAAATCGTTTAAACTCGCTGCCTTAGACTATTTCAAATTTTGAAGCTAATTCACCCATAGGGCAGCACATTAATCATTTACTCCTAGCAAAATCCACCTCGGACCTATTCCAAAGTTAAATACTAGTGAGTCTAACTTAAATAAAATAATTTTCAGATCTGATTTATACATTTATTCTCCCATTTGGACATCTGGTCTAGTCTCATTTAGTTATATAGTTTTGTCTGAGGTCATTAACTTGAGACACCATTGCTTGACTTCTCCATATTTTCAGTGTTGGTGTTTTTCTTGTGTCATTGACCTTCATTGGTTGACAAGGGTCTCCCCCTTGACTTGGCTTCGTGCCTTATCTAAAGCAACAAGCGCCTTGTCCGGTATGAAAACCGCTCGCTAGAGCAGTGGGCTTGGTGCTTGAAGTGTCACCAGCTTGGCTTCCCTCTCCTCTATCGTCCCAGATGGGATACATCTAGTGGAAGCTAGAGCTTGAGTGGTAATATCCACTGTCTCTGATGAAGCATCATTTAAGAGCTTCAAGTTTGTCACCATCGGAGTAGGCATGGCCTTACAATCCATCATCCCAAATCTCTTTAGGATCTCAACGGCATACTTTCCTTGATTTAGGAAAATCTCGTCTGGACATTGCCACACCTCAAGACCTAAAAAGTAATGCATCATACCAAGGTCTTTCATCTCAAATTTTGAAGCAAGCTTCTTCTTACATTCACTGATGGACTTATCTTCACCTGTCAAGAATAGATCATCTACATACAATAATAATATCATGGGTTTATCATCTACAACCTTATAATAATGTTGGAATTTGCTTTACTCTTCGTAAATCCCAAGCTCATCAGGAAATCCATTTATCTTGTCGTATCATGTTCTGGGTACCTATCTCAAACTGCACCACATATACTTCCTCTTCGTGAGGGGAGACATCCGGTATCACTTTGAGCATATCCCTGAGATACTGAGGCAAACAACATTTGCCACAGATAGAGGCTAAGTGATAATGTCTCTCAATCCATCTCCCTCTGAAGTGGAGCTTTCCTTCTCCCTCTGTAACTGAGCACTATCCTCCCTCTACATCTTGTACTTTCTGCATTGGGACATTCTGCACTGGAGTGACTGGTAGCCTTTTCTTCTGATGATCTTATGTGTATCCATCTATGTCATCTCTCTAGGTCACCGAATACCAAGATCTCGAACTATGTTGCAAGTTCTCTCTTGCACCCACCCATGAGCACCTCATCTTCAATCTTGTAGCAAAGGTTGATATCTCATCACTCTAGATGATCCTCAAGCTCATCATGCTATCCCATGGGTTCCTTCTGAGCCCATACAAAGCCTTCTTCAATCCGCGCACAAGTTGTTATCTATAGAGAGTCCTGAATCTTGGCGGTTGCTCGATATACACTTTTACTTTGATTACACCATCTATCTAGTGTAATATCCACCACTGAGGAAGTGTGTCTGGCCATTAGAGCAACGTCTCGTCATAATCGACTCCCTCTTTCTGAGAGAAACCTTGCTTTGTACATATGTAGTATGATTGATTTCATAAATCTTCTTGAATGTTATAGTTGAACAATCGTCACTTGTTCTACTGAACAAGTCTCATCATTATTCTCTTGTAGGTGATGGTACACGATCTTTCCTACAAGTCAAATTCAGTTGCATGATTAGAAACATTTCATAATTTCAAAACCAATTCTTATGCATAAAGTCATAGGTCTTCATAGTCATGCAACTATCTTTAGCCAATGCTTCAACACAACATTCATCCATATTCCGTATACATACAGTAACTTTCTAGATGCCTTCCATCTCTACCAAAACATTATTAAGAGCGTGCACTACTCCCAACATGTCAACAAAGAGGTTTCATTCTAGATAAGTAGCAATGGAATGTTGTACAGCACCATAGGCCACTTACCCATCACATGCATATTAGTAGTATACTATTCATCAATGCAATCACTCTAACATACATAATATACTTCCTAAATCTAGGAATATAAGTATGTACACAACTGAACAATATCATTTAAGCATTTAGATATATAGGAAATGACAATACTTATCTTTTTTTGTTCGATAGGATCCCTCTTGATCCTAGTCTCCTTGGAGGAATCACTGGAGTTTCTGACAATGTGCTCTACTTTATCATCTGATTCTGAGGACCTATGCCTTTCTTGCTTATGATTGACAATGTTGAACAAGTCTTCTATGCCATAGATCACATGGAACTGTGTACTAGTATTGAATCTGAGTTTTCCTTCTTCATCACCAACCACAACTGCATCCCTTCTTATCCAATGCTGAAATCGATAAGAGGTTCTTCCATCTTCCTGGTTTGGATTAAAGTACATATTCCTCATCACTGGATGAATCTTCTTTAGCTTTCTTTTCATCATCATGTTCATCATCTTCAACTGCATGGGCATGAAACCTTTTGTTTCTCTTCTTGAGTTGTTCTGCTTTTAGGGGACATTTTCTTGCAATGTGTCCCATCTTGTGACAAGTAAAACATTTTCTCTTAGTCCTTTTGTTCCTTTGAAATCTTTGAGTTCTTCTAGGAGAATGTTCATGATCCTTCATTTTTTTCTTTCCTTTGGTATGAGCTGCCAAACCTTGGTCTCATTGTCATTTAACTTTTCTTCTCTGACTGTTATTCTTTTTGCTTCTGGTACACATTCTTCCCATAATTGTTTGAAGTTAATCAACTTCTTTCTAGAGCATAAGCCACGAACGAAAGGTTCCCATTCCCTTGGGAGACCATTCTAGGTGGTCATCACAACTTCTCCTTCTTCTATCATGTCACCAATAGCTTCTAATTGTTCTTTAAAATGGGATACCCTAGTGAAGTATGAATGCATGGTCTCTAATTTCTGAATCTTCACACCCTTGAGTTGATTTCTCAAGGTCATCTTTATGTTGATGTTCTTTCCTTCAAATAGACCGGACAATGCATCAAACATTTCCTTTGGAGACTTCCTTGAAGATACTTGAGGAATCAAGTGATCTTTGATAGAGTCAGCTATGATCCTCTTGGCCTTGATCATATCCTTCTTGTATTTTGCTTTGGCCTCATCTCCTTCTGGTTCTTCAACTTCCTCTTTTATGAAACCTTCTAGGTCATGTTCTTCAAGAATGAGCATGACTATATTTCCATGCTCTGAAATTCTCAGCTCCCTCAAGCTTCTCATCAAGCTTGGTGTCGTTTGTCATTTTGATAATATGAGAACCTCAAATGGAAATAGAGAGAGATAGTACTTACCAGTAAAATTGCTTCTCCAAAAAACTGCTTCTAGCTTGACCAAGGGTTTGACAGAGAAGCCCTGATTTTTCAACTTTGGGATCTTGAAAATTTGATTGGAGGAATAGATGCGCCTCCCCAAGGCAAGTTGAGCAATGTACTCCCTTTCCCAAATCTGTGAGCAGATCCTCCAAAAACTTGATGCCCTAGTTCTCTGGGCTGTAGTGGTGGGCCCAGAAATGAAAATTCTCGAAATTGAATTATGCTTCGATAGAAAGATGCGCCCTAGTGAGGCAAGTTGAATGCACCCTCTTTTCCATTTGATTTGTGGAGAGAGCTCCCGGAAATAGAAACCTAGTTTTTGCAGTTGCAGTAGCTGTACTATGTTTTCTTTCAGGCCAGCTCTGATACCATGTTAAGTTTTTACTTGTTTAGCATAATAACATTTGCAACAATAGGATCACTAAAAGAAAGACAAGCACAACAACACAAAGAACACAATATTTTCCTCGAGGAAACCACAAGGGAGAAAACCCTGCAAAACTTCATCAATATAGAATTCACCAAGACAGAGTTAAAACCCAAGACAAGACAACAACTTCTCTCCACCAGCGAACTTCTTCTTCCTCTCTCTTGCGCACTTACTTGAGTGAATGAGTGAGTGAGAGTGATACCAAATGAGGAATTCGACTCCTCTATTTATATTCTTCAGTTGGGTGACTTTTTACCCTAACTGGGCCGACTTCTCCTAACTGACTAGGCTGACTCCACTTAGGGAGACTCAATAACTTATTTCATAAAATTCTTGAGGGTACTATTGGCCCAACTTACAAAGGAGTGTTTACATTAACTCTTTCCATGACTCTTACATGACCAATTACATCAATGACATCTCCCGAAGGTGGAATAATAATATAATAAACAAATACAATTAGAATATCTTTCGCAGTTACATTTCTTTAACAAAATCTACACAGCTCCAAACCAAGCAACCCAAGTCTTCTCCATTTGCACCCTATTGGCTTCATCATCAATCATTTCACGCCATACTTCTAGCCATTGTGCTCAATCAACTTGTGCCCTCAGTTGCTCCAAACACGTGCTTAGCTAAGGTACCCACACATTCATGGCTCTTCAAGCCTGCAAAACCTAGGTGATTTGGGCTTTCAAAAAAAAAAACGATTTCTGGCGCTTAATTTTCTCAGGTGGAGAATGTTCGTATCAGAGTGTGTGGTGGATATAGCGTGTATCTCTACATTGGCATGCACGAACAAGCGGATATTCAAGCATCACGAGTCTTTAGATTTCTCAAGCCCGATACCACAATTCCAGGTATCTTTTGACCTCATATTGGACATATCTCAATAGATCTACAAATCCATTCACAAACACATTCGAGCTTGAGCATCCTCATCCCCGTGGCCTCTAGCTTGTGTCTTGGAGAATCCTCACTCAAGCAATATTCCCTGCACAACCTTCCTCATACATGATGGCGCTTCCACTCAGCACCCACAATGGCCTCTAGCCACAACCACGTAGCCTCCACATTGGTTCTCTCCATTAGAGAAATTTTGAGGTAAAAAATGGACCTCAAAACAAAGAAATTGTAATATAAAAATCAACCAATCACATTTTAGAGGATGACATCATCCCCCATGGTTGAGGTGGCATCGCTTGAGTTAAAATGTTATTTGTCACATTATATCAATGGTGGATGAGAACCCATATTTAACCATGGTATTTTTATAGATACTTTTGAAATAATAAAGCAAAGTATTTATTTCACACTTTGTCAATATAATAATATAATTGTCCTTTCATAATTTTTAGAAAAGAACAATGTATGTACTTAGAATATTTTTGTTTGGAAAAAATATTTTTTTAATTATATATACACTTGGACTTCAAAAATCTCATATAAAATATTGACAAAATATTTTTACTAAACTTTCATCTTATATAAAAAAAATTCACATATTTTTAAAAATAAAAAGTTATAAGAGAAGGATCATGTTCCTTATGATAATATATCATAATAATATATATATAACATATGAATTATTATAATATATAACATATTTAATATATTAAATATAATATATATTATGTAATATATATAATATATAAACAACGTAATATATATAATATATAAACACAATATATATTATATATTACATTAAATATGTTATATATTATAACAACTCACGTGACCCTTCCCTATGGCATTTTACTTTTTTCAAATAATATTGTAGGTTAGACATTAAGTATGTTATATATATTATGATATATTATTCTAAAACACATAAATTATAAAAATGATTTTTTATTTTTTAAATAATATATATATATATATATATATATAATTTCAATATATTAATTGCTGAAGGACAATTTTTTTTAGAAGCTTACTTGAATTTGTACTCACATACTCACATCTTTTATTTCTAGTCACATCAATATAGTGTTTTCTATTAATTTTATTTCTATACAGTTTTTCAATTTAATTTAACCATGGTTTACATAGATTGTAGTGTAAAAAGTAAGTTGTTAATATATCTTTCCCACAAAATGACAAACTCTTAATATTTTATTATATCTCTTAGGAGGCTCATTTTAGACCTCAAAATTTATCTAATGCCTCAACAGATCACGACTATGATCTGGCAAAGATAGAGGGTTTGACCACATGCAGTCGGCTTTCCTCTGGCTCGATGGATCAAATCCTCTAATCCTTGCTGCGATTTCAGGTCTCCTAGCAGCTTCACACAAGCAACTACTTCCTCCACCGATGACTCGGGCCAAAAAATATGCACGGTGGCTCTTCTTGGCGTTTTATCCTCACAAATTGGCTCACATCTGCATGACTGCCAACTCTAGTCCTCTTTCAATGGATCTCTACACTTGTCGGGACAGCTCACGCCGGTTCTCTTCACGTCCAACATCTCTCAGGCTCCTCCTTAGCGCGCAACTCTCACACCAGCTTCTGCCCATGCATTGAGTTAGGGAATGTTACCACCTAAAGTTGCACTTTAGTTGGACTTCAGTGAGCCGCCAGTGTTGCACAATCACTTGTGCATTTCAATGTTCAAAAGTTCCAAGCTTGGCCTGTTCAGGGCCCATTTTTTTAATGTTTTGTAGTACATGACCATGCCCCACAGGGTTTGTAATAAGCATACTAGCATGGTGGTCTTTGAGTGACTCGGTTCCCTAGGACTTGACATCCAAAGAAGGTATTCCAAGGAGTTTTTTCTTTTGTCGATTATGCTTTTCCTTTAGCCGAGTATAATCGGTAAGGTTTTCCCCTGCACCTCCAAAGCTGGAATGCCCAAAGTGGGGGGTTAGGCCTTAGGGAATTATTAGAGCCCATATTTTAACATGTATAAACATGCTAGGCGCTAGGTTTTTGTCGTTTGGTCATGTACTAGGTTCCCCTGAAGTTTCAGTCAATTCCGGCGAAAAATATTTTTTCGCATTTTTAAGCCATTTTTTAATGGTTTAATTAAAAAAATTCAAAAGGTGATAAAAGTGTGATCCGGAGTCGGAATTTGGCACAGGGATGCTCGTTTTCAAGCTCAAAGCATTCTCTTTACCTTGGTACCTAGCTTTCCTACTTTTCGGGCAACCGGAAACCCACGTGGAGCAATTTTGCCTACCAGAGCTATAAAGTGGCACGTTAATGCCAAAAATACAACAAATTGCATCATGGCAAAAAATTAAATTATTTAAAAAAAAGGAATATTGGCACATGCCAATTGACATGGCACTAGTCACTTACGGTGGGAGAATTAATTAGGAGGTCAAAGTATGAAAGTAAAAGTCAAAATTAAAAGTTTGAAGCATATACAAGAGAAACATACGGATCTCTCTCACGTGGGGCCGGACTCCTTCCACATTGGCTGCTTACATTGACATGGCATTAATTCAGTTTGGAGAGCGAGTGTTCTAAATGGATAAAGCTTATATTATATGGTCAAAAGGTGAAATATTTAAAAGGGTTGAGATTGTATTATTGCCAAAACCGTACGGTTTCCTCACGTGGGGCCTTCTCCACTTGGTCGCGAGTGATGTGATTGGAGGAGAGGTATGGTATATGGTGGGCGTTTAGGCTTATGCCTCGAAACCTTTGTTATAAATTCTTAAAAGTTTGAATGAGTATTTCATCCCACAAATTGAAGCTCACGTGGGCCATCTTACATGCAGCCATACGGTTTTGGAAGGGTTGTGAGTTATTCGGTGGGGCAGCATTGATGGAGTTGCCACCTCATATGGCATCATCCACATGGATAACCTTCTTATTACAGCAGCCAATAGAAACTCTTCAACGTAAAAGCTTCAGCCAATTTGGAAACATCATGATCTCCTCTCTTCACGTGGGCAGTTTCTTCTTCAAATCAGCACCTTCCGATTTTGCTTGTTTTTTGCCATTCGAGTGATGCAGCTCCATTGGTAGTGAGCTTTGCTTGAGCTACAATCTATCTCCTTAGGGTTTTGAGCCCTAGTTTGCTCATGGTGTGTTATAAATTGAGGAGCTTGGCCCATTATTATGGATCTGAAGATGGAACCTCTGCTCGTATATTGCAATATTTTTCTGAGTTTAATAAAGAAGGCTTTGGAGGCTAGTCGGGTGATTGTCTTTGGTTGGATCTTCATGCTTGTTACATTTGAGGTAAATTGTATCATTTTGCATAGTTAGTATTGTTGGGATTGTATGTCTTTTAAAGGGAAATTATCTTCTTAAAGATCTATAAGTAATGCTTTATAGGTTGCTTACTCTTGTAAATAATGTTAGGGTGCTAATAGCAGTGTGATTTCTTGTTTGAATCCATTGCTTTACTGCTTTCTTTCAATCGTTTACACATATGCTCTTATCCCCTTGCTAGTTGTTTGCAGCTGTTTACAGGTAGCCTAAGTTGAATAAGTCCACGAACATGTTAGATCGTATATTCATTCAATAAATTTGAACAAAGTCTGGGTCCTACCGGTGCATCAGGGAGCTTGACTCCATTGTCGTTTCTTCAAAACACTCAACCCCCAAGGGTTCCATTTTTCTGATCAAATTTTCTTCTGCTATTTTTGGTTACTGGTTACTTGTCTTAAGATCTACATTTTATCAAACAAATCTGAAAGTAGATCTAATGTTACAAATTTTCCTTTTCAAGCTTGCTTTATCGTAAACTAGAGTTCTTGATAGGAAAAGTTTGTTTTGAGTAGAATAGTATATTTGGCATTTAAGTGCTTTGGTTCACTTAGCTTTTCCAAAAGCAAGCAAAAGATCCTAAGGAGAGTAGCTTTATAGCTTACTTTCCTTAATTGTTTGATTTCATTTTGTAGTAGTTAAAGTTAGAAAAATTTTCCATTTTTGCATCTAAACCGAACATACTCTTAATGTGTGTTTCGGTAGTTTTTCAGTAAACTTTTGTTTGCTGGAATTTTAACCATTTTATGACAATCCTACATTTAAAAGTTTACTAAAAGTCACTTAAAGACTCAAAAAATTGTCCAAAAAACAAGTTTTTTGCATACTAGTTGCATTAGTTTTAATTTTGACAATTTGTAGCATTGTCAGAACACTCTTAAAGTGTTACGATTGTCATTTCTAATCAACATTTGCTCGCTGGTCTGTTTCATTGTCTTAACAGGTTGGAGCTAAAAAACTCATAAGAAAGACATTTGGAAGCTCCCAGAACCATTTGGAAAACCCCCTTTCAAGCACATTCGCTTTCCATATTTTATTGTAAACTGTCTTGTTCCCTAATGATAAAGGGCAAGCAATAGTTCTCCTTTTTTCTTGATTTGTAACACAAAGAATAAAAAGAGCTCAGCAGGCAATTCTAGCACCTGACCCCAATCCCCCCAGGGGGGATCCGCACTTTTTTTCAGTTTTTTGCATTTTTTCTATTTTTTCGTTTTAGATTAGTTTCATTTGAACAGTAGTAATTAAACAACTCACTCAAGCACACAACGTCCTCCGAGGGCCCGTTCATCATTTTATATGCTTTTGTGTTTTATTCAATTATTATTCTGTTCTTAAAGTTTAATCCTAAAATTAACCCCCCTTGCTATATGCTTGGGGTTTAGTGTAGATTAATCATCCACTCACACATTTTAATAAAACGAACAACGCCCCAAACCCAAAGTATGCTCTTGACTATTGCAGCTTAGTCGGAACAGTTGGCTCAATCAGAAACGGGTGCAAGGTACTTAGTGTTAATAAGACAATCCATTAGAATCAAATCGTAAGAACTCGGGAGGTTGCATGGACTGAATCCAAAGAGTCAGCAGGTACTTAAGCGGGTTCATCCTCGCCTAGTTGGACACTTGGTAAGGTTGCTAGAGCACTCAATTCGAAGGTTAGATTTCTTTTAGGCCAAACCAAGAATTAACCCACTCCTTAACTACTCATTTAATAATCATAAAATAAACCAACTGAGACACTACAATACTTTCACTGAGACTACACAAGCAACCCTACACAGCAGCAATTGCAAGCATTTTTACATTCTCGGCACTGGTCTTTAATTTTCCATGTTTTAAGTTTCAATCATAAATGTCGTGAATGCTTATCTATCTTGTGTTGGGTTAATTAATTGATTTATTTTGCAAGCAATGCTTAGTTGTTAATTTTATCTTCTCATTATCTCATAACTCCTAGAATAGACTTTTATCTTTTGTTGTAGATTAAAAGCCTTAGATTATTTTTCATAGGGACCACCCCCCTTGGCTTCGCTAGGAGTAAGCCTAGACAGAGGAGTCGAGTAATCAGGTGACAACACTTGACTCTCAGTTGCCCCCAAGGACACACCGAGCGGCTTGAAGGTTTCTTGCCGCATCCCCCCCAGGTGTGTATTAGGCGGCAACATTTTGGCGCCGTTGACGGGGATAAACCTTTCTATTCTCGGGTCACGACTTTTTGTTTTCTCCTTTTTTGTTTTTTCTTTGTTTGATGAGTGTTTAGAGTAGATCTTTATTCTTTCATCTGGCGACTCCACTAACCTTTTTCTCTTTATAAAATTTCAAAGTAAAACAACAAATATTGTTGTGAGAGTTTTTAATGCATATTATTTTTCTCACATGGCGACTCCATTGAATGGATAAAACCCTTGTATCTCATAGATTTGTTGAGACTGGTTGTGTGTAGATGAGCCCATGCGACACAGTAAACTTGAAAGCTCATCATTCTGACAACTTCCCTATTTCAGTACAAGTTGTCCTCCATGGTTATTTTAGACTGATGCTTTTGACACCGATATGGATGATGAAGAGTCTGATGCTCAAATTGCTAGTGCATATCCTCCCCTCAATTTTTCATACATCCCAGGTTTTCCTAACTATCAATCTATTGAGGAGGATATATCAAGCTATTTTCCGAGGTTTTATGGAAATGGTGATCTAGTCGTCCAACACATCATGTCTTTCCTTAAGGTTCTGGCTGACTTCAATGTTTTGTATGAAGATAATATGATGCATATGTTTGCGGATACTCTAGAAGGAGAAGCTTATTACTGGTTTTTTGAGGACTTTCCTAGCAAATGTATTACCTCCCTTCCATGCTTCCTTAGAATTTTCTTAAAGTAGTGGCAGTATGATGATGACACTGTGGAAAGATTCATTGAAAAATCCTTGGCTTACTTCTTACCCGAGATAGAATATCACATGGAAGACCCTGAGCCTCCTCATGTTGTCATGACAGAGAACATTGAATATGTGGAGGTTCCTATAGCCTCTCTCACTAAAGAAGAGATTATGCAGCTTATTGAAAATCATGGTGCCATTCTCCCTGGAGCACAGTTTGACTTTGACAGAATGATCCATGATGATCCCATTGAAGAGTTTCATGAAGCATCCTTAATTGAGGACATGGTTGAGGACCCTCCTCATTTCATTTTAACAAAAAATATGGAAGATTCAGAGTGTTCTCAAGTCCATTTCAATGATGATGATCATATGTATGTTCCAAACTTACCTGAAGAGGAAACCATTGCAAAGATTAACGAAGACATTCATGAGGGATCTTTAATTGAGGAGGTCTCTGAGAAGTTTTCTCACATTGCCATGGTAACAAACATTGAAGATTTGGGATTTCAAGATTACCTTAGTGAAGATGACGACATTTGTACTCCTAAGCCACCTCCAGAAAAAACTATCACAGAAGCACTTATTGAAAATGAGGAAGTTTGCAATGTGTATAATGATGATGGTTTGGAAGGCTTACTTCCCTATGACCCTTTTTCTGAAGAGGAGGATTATGAGCATGAAGAAGCCATTATGGAGGTTGATGGAGAAACTCTCGAGCAACCATTGATGGAAGATGGTATTGAAGAACCTCTTCATATTGCCATAATGAAAAACATTGAAGATTTGGATCTATCTCAAGATCATTTCAAAGAGGATGATGACACTTGTACTTTACATCTACCTTCAAAAGAAACCAGTACAGAGGCTTATAGAGAAAATTATGACGAAGACCGTATTGTGTATGATGATACTCCTCTTGACTCCCCACATGGTAATGAAGGTAGGGAAAGCTTGTTATTTTGTAAACATTTTGAAGACGAGCCTTGTAAAGAAGCTTATTATGACCATGAGGAGGACAGATATAGCCAGGGACATGATACAAATAGTGAAGACTCCTCCATCTTTGCCAAAAATACCTATCATGATTATTGGACATACATTGAGAAACCCATTTTTGATGTATCTAGAGAAGGGAGTGTGCATTCAAAGACCTTGGGAGATCTTGATATAAAAGAGGAGCATGCATGTTCTTCATGTGATCAGTCAGAACCAAACATGAGTACTAGTAATGAAGACTCGAAGGTGCTATGCATTGAAGATTTAGATGGGACTCAGTCAATTGAGCGTCAGTCACAACCTTCAACTTCACATTCAGAATTCTCTTATGATTTGGAGCAGACTAGGGCTTATGTTACTACAGAAGTTTTTCATCCGATAAGCCCTCTAAGGCAGTATGATGGTGTGGTTGATCTGTTCCATCCTACAGATTTATACATCAGTCCTATCCAATCTTGGATAGAAGCAGCCTGCGAGAGGACCTGCCAGTTGAGGAAGCAGTTTGATGATATTTTGCATGGTCATGATCTCCCATCCAAACCAAGGATACCTTATTCACAAGATGCAAACTTGCGAAAATGTTGACCAAACACAAGGTAAATTTCTTTTTTGATGAAATGTTAAGATGGTTGCATTGGATTTATCATTTTACTTAGCATTTTTATCATGTTATGCTTAGAGTAGGAAATAAGCTCCTCAAAGTGAGCATTTACTTTCTGCATTTCTTGTTTATTAGTTAGTTTTTCCTTTTGAATAAAGTAACTTATGGTTCATTGTTTTCTTGCAAACACTTGTGCTACTGAAAGGTTTTCTTGTCAAGTTGAGATGTTTTTACAGGTCATAGAAACCGGAAATTCTGGTGTTCTCGTATGCTCTCCTTGCCTTAAGACTAGATCAAGCACACATCCCGCAGTTGGAGCCAGATGTTACCACCTAAAGTTGCACTTTAGTTGGACTTCAGTGTGCCGCCAGTGTTGCACAATCACCTGTGCTTTTCAGTGTTCAGAAGTTCCAAGCTTGGCCTGTTCAGGGCCCCTTTTTTTAATGTTTTGTAGTACATGACCGTGCCCCACGGGGTTTGTAATAAGCGTACTAGCATGGTGGTCTTTGAGTGACTCGGTTCCCTAAGACTTGACAGCCAAAGAAGGTATTCCAAGGAGTTTTTTCCCTTGTCGATTATGCTTTTCCTTTAGCCGAGTATAATCGGTAAGGTTTTCTCTTGCACCTCCAAAGCTGGAATGCCCAAAGTGGGGGTTAGGCCTTAGGGAATTATTAGAGCCCATTTTGTAACATGTATAAACATGCTAGGCGCTAGGTTTTTGTTGTTTGGTCATGTACTAGGTTCCCCTAAAGTTTCAGTCAATTCCGGCAAAAAATATTTTTTCGCATTTTTAAGCCATTTTTGAATGGTTTAATTAAAAAATTTCAAAAGGTGATAAAAGTGTGATCCGGAGTCGGAATTTGGCGCAGGGATGCTCGTTTTCAAGCTCAGAGCATCCTCTTTACCTTGGCACCCAATTTTCCTACTTTTCAAGCGACCAAAAACCCCCGTGGAGCAATTTTGCGTACCAGAGCTATAAAGTGCACTTTAATGCCAAAAATGCAACAAATTGCACCATGGCAAAAAATTAAATTATTTAAAAAAAAGGAATATTGGCACATGCCAATTGACATGGCACTAGTCACGTAGGGTGGGCGAATTAATTAAGAGGTCAAAGTATGAAAGTAAAGGTCAAAATTAAAAGTTTGAAGCATATAAAAGAGAAACGTACGGATCTCTCTCACGTGGGGCCGGACTCCTTCCACATTGGCTGCTTACATTGACATGGCATTAATTCCTTTTGGAGAGCGAGTGTTCTAAATGGATAAAGCTTATATTATATGGTCAAAAGGTGAAATATTTAAAAGGGTTGAGATTGTATTATTGCCAAAACCGTACGGTTTCCTCACGTGGGGCCTTCTCCATTTGGCCGTGAGTGATTTGATTGGAGGAGAGGTATGGTATATGGTGGGCGTTTAGGCTTATGCCTCGAAACCTTTGTAAGGAACTTGACAGTATGGGTAAGCGCGAGCACTATGATCCCATTTTTTACCAATCCCTTAATGATATGGAAAAAATATTTCATTAGAGATTTAAATTTTAATAAAGATGTGGGTATTGGTCTTTCGTCACAGTCTATTTCAATTGAGTCCTCCCTTAATGTTGATCCAGTTGTGGATTTTCCTGTGGGTCCTACACTTTGCCCCACCCTCCTTTCTCCCTCGCCGGTGGACCAGATATCTCTGAGGTCGGATCCCTCCCTATCTGATACTGTCCTCGTTTCTTCAGATCCTTCGCTTCCCTCCACCCCTCGGGACTGTTCCTTTTCTCCGTCTCGGCACCCTGAACAATTGTCTGAAGAAACTACTACAGTTATTCCACATACCCTCCTTATCCCATCCTTCGCGGACATGGTCAAGAAGGACCCTATTCCTACCTTTTTTAAGAACCGGGTGGTGGGTGACAATGTCTCTGATAAGCCGACGGAGACCAATACCCTGACAAACCCTACTTTGACCACTAAAGGTGCCAGATTTGGGGGTTTGGCTTGTGACCTTTCTCCTCTGAAGACTCGCAGTGTGAGGAAAAATAAGGGCGACTTGAAGGGGGGCACTATGGGGGGAGACAAGATACCTTCTTCTCCTGCTGTCAATACGGGAGTTTCTACTTCTCATGATTCTGGGGCGCTTAGAGGCATTAAAGCCCTTGCACGGGGGCGTCGATGAACATTTTTTCCCTCAACATCCATGGAGTGGGGGGCCTCCCTAAAATGTTAGCCCTCAAACCTGTTCTTCACATCTCTAATCCTAATATTGTTTTCCTTCAAGAAACTATGGTCTGTGCTGAGTCGACGTGGACATTTTTCACCAAAATCAAACCTTTCTGGATGGTGTGTGCAGTTGACGCCATTGGACTATCGAGCGGGTTACTAGCCACCTGGAACCCTATGGTTCTAGACTTACAAACTTTCAGTGTTTCTATTGGGATTTTGTTAACAGGGCGATTGAAGGGGTTTCCAGAGACCATCAATTTGCTCAATTGCTACTGTCCATACCAGAATCAGGAGACATTCTAGAATTCGGTCCGTTCTGAACATCTTCTTGCTCTTGAGAATTTGATACTGGCTGGTGACCTCAATTTTACCTGGGGGGCCTCTGAGATCTGGGGGAGACGTGCTAGATTGGACCCTCTGGGTGCTTATTTCAGGGATTTATTTGACACTCAACAATTGGTGGATATTGAACCATCCCCCCTTTCGCCCACCCAGTCAAATGGCCGGGTTGATGATGCACTCATTTCCAAACACTTGGATCATTTTTTTGTTGCGGAGAAGCTACTGGAAAAATTTTCAAATTTCCGGTCCTGGGTGCACAACACAAAAATCAGTGATCATTTTCCCATCTTCTTATAAGTGAGATTTTCCCACTGCCACCAGAATTACCCCTTTAAGTTCAATGCCACGTGGCTTCAAGATCAGGCTTTCAAACAAGTGGTGATAGATCATTGGTCCAACATCGACACCTTCGGGGAAGTATCTACTATGGATATTTTAGTTGCCAAACTTCGCAGCTTAAGATTTTGTATTACAAAATGGACTAAGTCGAGAGAAGTGGAAATGGACCTAGAACTCGTTCAGACCGAAGGGGAGCTGGCCATATTATTGGGAAATAGGGCCAGAGGTTCTCTTAATATTGATCAGCAAACTTCACTTGTGGAGTTGGAAGGTCACAAGCATAAAATTCTCCGCTTCAAGGAGGAGTCTTGGAGACTTAAGAGTCGGGCTCTGTGGATCAAGGTGGGGGACCAAAATACTAAATTCTTCCATAAATTTGCGGATGCTCGACTTATCCAGAACACCATTTGGGATATTAATGATCATAACGGTGGGCGCATATCCACACTGGGCGGTTTACATGCTGAGGCTAGGAGACATTTCCAGGGTATTTACCATGACCCAAAGGACATTCCTATGATCGAGCAATTTAAAGTCATCCGGAAATATCCGCAACTATTTTTTGATGTGGAGGGAGAGGCAATTTTCAGAGAAGTTTCCCTTCTTGATATCGAAGCCGTCTTAAAAGGTTTTTCTAAAGATAAGTGCCCTGGTCCGGATGGATGGACGGTTGAACTTTTTATTGTGTTCTTTGATATTATGGGTCCAGACTTATGGGCAACCGTTGAGGAGTCTCGCTGCAAGGGACTAGTCACTGGTGCTTTAAACTCTACATTCATTGCCCTTATTCCCAAGAAATCCCACCCTGAAGATTTTGGAGATTTCCGGCCCATATCCTTATGCAATCTCATTTACAAAGTCATATCTAAGATTATTGCTAGTCGTATCAAGGCTGGGCTATCTAGATACATATCTATGGAACAGTATGGCTTCCTGGAGGACCGTCAGATTTTGGATGCGGTTGGAGTCACACAAGAGGTATTCCACACGGTTAAGACGAAACAACTCAGTTCCCTCTGTCTAAAACTAGATTTGGTTAAAGCATACGACCGGGTGGATTAGACATTTATTCGCCTAGCTCTGGTACAAATTGGACTTCCATGGGCCGTGGTCAAGTGGATTATGGCATGCATCACCTCTGTAAATTTTGTGGTAATTATCAATGGATTACCCTCTGGGTTCTTCAAGAGCTCCCGTGGCCTTTGCCAGGGATGCCCGTTATCTCCATTACTATTTTTGCTGACTATTGAAGGTCTCAGTCGGCTTATTATCAAGGCAAAAGGAGATGGACATATTATGGGTATCAAAATGTCTGAACATATTTCCATCACCCACACATCATTTGTTGATGATGTAATGCTCTTTGGTCCCGGATCAATTATTGAATGGCGGACATACAAGAATATATTGGACCTATTCTGCAAAGCCTCTGGGATGCTTATTAGCGCCGGTAAATCATGGTTCTTGGAAAATAATGTGGATTTAGTGATTAAATCCATGGTTAGTAATTTCTTCCCATTCAATTTCTGGGAACTATCAGATGGCACCACTTACCTTGGATATTTCTTTAAGCCGGCCAACTATCACATCTGTGACTGGCGCTGGTTATTAAATCGTTTCGACAAACGTATCAGACATTGGTGTTGGCGTTGGCTCACTATGGGAGGTCGGCTTACATTAATCAAATCGGTTTTACATAACCTGGCCGTCTATTGCATGTCTCTCAGCAAAATTCCACAGTTCATCCTCCAGAACATTCATAAACGTATATTTTCTTTCCTCTGGTCTGGGGATGGCTCGACACAAAGAATCCATCTGGCAAATTGGAGACTCCTGGCACGGCCGAGACACTTGGGTGGATGGGCTATTAAAGATCTGGGGAACTTTAATCTAGTAATCAAAACTAAAAGCTTGTGGCATGCCATTAGCTCAGGCTCTTTATGGAGTTTGGTCATTAAGGCTAAATATTTGAAGCAAAGCTCGGTGGCGAGCTGGTTTCGGTGTGGATCACCTGGATGCGGTGGTGCTTCCAATATCTGGTGTGGTCTACTTGGATCCTTCCAATACCTATCGGATTGGCTGTCATGGATTCCTCGAAACGGAAGGGAAATCAGGCTGGGAGAGGATCCCATAATGGGCGGCCCGCATGTTTTTCAACTATCCGCAGTTCTATTAGGATTTCTCCATTCTAGGGGTTATTTAACATTGAACAATGCTTATGCTCGGCACCCTGATGGCAGGGGGAACCCTAGCTGGATTCGAGCAGCCCACTTGGGGTTGTCGGGCCCCTTGGCTTTGGAATGGGACTGTTATTTGGATGGCCTAAAAAACATGAAGTTATCATTATCTGAGATGCCTAATCATCTCGTTTGGTCTTGGAACACTGCAATGGGTGTAGCAACTGCCAAATTGGCCTATGTCTATATCATCTCGGGATGTCAGGTGCATATAAGGTGGTGCTACAAGAGGATCTGGGATTTCTCGGCACCTTTAAAACTAAAATGTTTTTTTTGGCTAGTCTTTAGTAATAAAATACTTACCTGGGACAATCTGTGCTGCAGAGGATTACCTGGGACAATCTTTGTGGTTCCTATGATGAAAATGCGATGCATCTCTTCGGATCCTGCTCTGTGGTTTCTAAATTATGGGTGAAATTAAGTGGATTATGTTGCGTAAGGTTCCGGTGGGATCCTGGCAGCCTGGAGGAGAGTTTTCATAGTTGGGGACTTAATTTCCACGATTGGGAGGCACTCCCTATTTTTGTATTCTGGGAGCTCTGGAGGGCAAGGAACGATGGAATATTTCAAGATACCATTTTCCATCTGGATGTAATGGCGGGTCGAGTGATGGCTGGGTTTCAAGATTTTACATCCGATAGTACAAGCAGACCAAAGTCCATTACCGGTGTGCCTCTACCAATTGTGCTCACTTACCCATGTGGTTTTTTCGATGGTGCTTCCCAGTCGGGAGGTACCTTGTGCGGTGTTGGGGCAGTATTATACATCTCTGCGAACCACTATTACAAAATATGGATGCACTTGTCGCTTGGCACCAACACTCGCAGCGAACTATTGGCTCTTTGGATGCTGCTTCGGTTTGCCATTCACATGAATTGCCATCATCTCCACATTTGGGGGGACTCTAAGACGATTATTTCATGGGCCAATGGTTCTGGCCGTATCATGGTTCTTATGCTTCTATAGTGGCTGAACGAGACTCGTTTCCTTATCAACAGGGTTGAGGTTGATACTTTCCTCCACATCCCTAGATCCTCCAACCAGTTGGCCGACGACCTTTCCAAACGCGCTCTCCTTTCTACTCCGGGATCCATTTTTTGGGAGGACTGGTCTATGGCGGTGATGGTTTCGGCGGGCAGTTTGGAAAACATTTTCTAGCTCCAGTTTTTTCAGTGGTTAATGATTAACATTTGATTTGCAGGTTTCTAGATCCATTTTATTGATCAACTCCTGGTTGGTTGGCGAATGGCCCTCACTTTTTTGGCTCCTGTTGTATTGGCTCTCTACTGATGTGGGTCGCTATTACTAATCGACTATCTATTAGTTTCGGGATATATCTATATGATATGGTTTGCTTTATTGTTTTTGCTATATGGTTAGAGATACCCATTGTTTCGCCACGGTGGATGGGTTTGATACCTTAGATACTATTGTTGGTACTCTTCGTGATCTATGCCCATTGTTTCGCTTCAGGCGGATGGGCTGGGCTATTTTTTGGTTCTATTGTTTTACCTACCCTTTGTTTCGCTTGTGGCGGATGGGCCGATGCTTATTGGTTCTATTTGGTTTGTGGAGGACTTAGTCGAACTTTGATGACTTGGTTGGCTATATTTTCGGTCGAGGAGTTTAGGACTTTTCTCCTCGATTGATGTATCCGTTGATACTATTTACTTAATTAATAGTATGTTATTTTCATTGTGTGAAAAAAAATTCTTAAAAGTTTGAATGAGTATTTCATGCCACAAATTGAAGCTCACATGGGCCATCTTACATGCAGCCGTACGGTTTTGGAAGGATTGTGAGTTATTCGATGGGGCAGCATTGATGGAGTTGCCACCTCATATGGCATCATCCACATGGATAACCTTCTTATTACAACAACCAATAGAAACTCTTCAACGTAAAAGCTTCAGCCAATTTGGAAACATCATGATCGCCTCTCTTCACATGGGCAGTTTATTCTTCAAATCAACACCTTCCGGTTTTGCTTTTTTTTGCCATTCGAGTGGTGCAGCTCCATTGGTAGTGAGCTTTGCTTGAGCTACAATCTAGCTCCTTAGGGTTTTGCGCCTTAGTTTGCGCATGGTGTGTTATAAATTGAGGAGCTTGGCCCATTATTATGGATCTGAAGGTGGAACCTCTGCTCGTATATTGTAATATTTTTCTGAGTTTAATAAAGAAGGCTTTGGAGGCTAGTCTGGTGATTTGTCTTTGGTTGGATCTTCATGCTTGTTACATTTGAGGTAAAATGTATCGTTTTGCATAGTTAGTATTGTCGGGATTGTATGTCTTTTAAAGGGAAGTTATCTTCTTAAAGATCTGTAAGTAATCCTTTATAGGTTGCTTACTCTATAAATGTTGTTAGGGTGCTAATAGCAGTGTGATTTCTTGTTTGAATCCATCGCTGTACTGCTTTCTTTCAATCGTTTACACATATGCTCTTATCCCCTTGCTAGTTGTTTGCAGCTATTTACAGGTAGCCTAAGCTGAAGAAGTCCATGAACATGTTAGATCGTATCTTCATTCAGTAAATTCGAACAACATCTGGGTCCTACTGGTGCATCAGGGAGCTTGACTCCATTGCCATTTCTTCAAAACACTCAACCCCCAAGGGTTCCATTTTTCTGATCAAATTTTCTTCTGCTATCTTTGGTTACTGGTTACTTGTCTTAAGATCTACATTTTATCAAGCAAATCTGAAAGTGAATCTAATGTTACAAATTTTCCTTTTCAAGCTTGCTTTATCGTAAATCTAGAGTTCTTGATAAGAAAAGTTTGTTTTGAGTGGAATAGTATATTTTGCATTTAAGTGCTTTGGTTCGCTTAGCTTTTCCAAAAGCAAGCAAAAGATCCTAAGGAGAGTAGCTTTATAGCTCACTTTCCTTAGTCGTTTGATTTCATTTTGTAGTAGTTAAAGTTAGAAAAATTTTCCATTTTTGCATCTAAACCGAACATACTCTTAAAGTGTGTTTCGGTAGTTTTTCAGTAAACTTTTGTTCGCTGGAATTTTAACCATTTTATGACAGTCCTACATTTAAAAGTTTACTAAAAGTCACTTAAAGACTCAAAAAATTGTCCAAAAAACAAGTTTTTTGCATACTAGTTGCTTTAGTTTTAATTTTGACAGTTTGTAGTATTGTCAGAACACTCTTAAAGTGTTCTAATTTTCATTTCTAATCAACATTCGCTCACTAGTCTGTTTCATTGTCTTAACAGGTTGGAGCTAAAAAACTCATAAGAAAGACATTTGGAAGCTCCCATAACCATTTGGAAAACCCCCTTCAAGCACATTCGCTTTCCATATTTTATTGTAAACTGTCTTGTTCCCTAATGATAAAGGGCAAGCATTAGTTCTCATTTTTTCTTGATTTGTAACACAAAGAATAAAAATAGCTCAGTAGACAATTTTAACGCCTGACCCCAATCCCCCCATGGGGGATCCGCACTTTTTTTTCAGTTTTTTGCATTTTTTCTATTTTTTCGTT
Source organism: Larix kaempferi (assembly GCA_027924585.1). NCBI lineage: Eukaryota > Viridiplantae > Streptophyta > Pinopsida > Pinales > Pinaceae > Larix > Larix kaempferi. The sequence continues at coordinate 194,732 of BSBM01002359.1, read as the reverse complement.
TTAGATTAGTTTCATTTGAGCATTAGTAATTAAACAACTCACTCAAGCACACAACGTCCTCCAAGGCCCCGTTCATTTTATATGCTTTTGTGTTTTATTCAATTATTATTCTGTTCTTAAAGTTTAATCCTAAAATTAACCCCCCTTGCTATATGCTTGGGGTTTAGTGTAGATTAATCATCCACTCACACATTTTAATAAAATGAACAACGCCCCAAACCCGGAGTATGCTCTTGACTACTGCAGCTTATTCGGAATAGTTGGCTCAATCAGAAACAGGTGCAAGGTACGTAGTGTTAATAGGACAATCCATTACAATCCAATCCTAAGAACTCAAGAGGTTGCATGGACTAAATCCACAGAGTCAGCAGGTTCTTAAGCGGGTTCATCCTCGCCTGGTTGGACACTTGGTAAGGTTGCTAGAGCACTCAGTTCGAAGGTTAGATTTCTTTTGGACCAAACCAAGAATTAACCCACTCCTTAGCTACTCATTTAATAATCATAAAATAAACCGAGACACTGCAATACTTTCACTGAGACTACATAAGCAACCCTATACAGCAGCAATTGCAAGCATTTTTACATTCTCGGCACTGGTCTTTAATTTTCCATGTTTTAAGTTTCATTCATAAATGTCGTGAATGCTTATCTATCTTGTGTTGGGTTAATCAATTGATTTATTTTGCAAGCAGTGCTTAGTTGTTAATTTTGTCTTCTCATTATCTCATAACTCCTAGAATAGACTTTTATCTTTTGTTGTAGATTAAAAGCCTTAGATTATTTTTCATAGGGACCACCCCCCTTGACTTCGCTAGCAGTAAGCCTAGACGGAGGAGTCGAGTAATCAGGTGACAGCACTTGACTCTCACTTGCCCCCAAGGACACACCGAGCGGCTTGAAGGTTTCCTGCCGCATCCCCCCCAGGTGTGTATTAGGCGGCAACAGAGCACAATCTCGGTCTTGGTCTCTATCCGTTGCACACCTTCCTCTGCATTTTACCTCTAAAACATGGCCACGACCACCAATGGTAACACACTGCATCCAATAGATGTTCAATATCTCGATGCTGCAACGGCCTCTTGAGCAATGTAGGACCTCATCGTTTTTTTTTCTTCCAACCCATAGATTTGATAGATCTCAACAAATCTACTATTTTCTCATGCCAGGGAATCTTCTTTACTCACCTACACGCATACTTTCTTCATGCCTCACATGGACAATTTACTCACACACAGATCTTCTCCTTTTGCACGGCTCTTTTCCTTACTGCATTAGATCTACAATGCCCATGACAGAAGATAATCTCCTATTGCTTGGCCGAGAATCATAGGTTTTTGACATGTTGTAGTAGTTCCAACTGCCTTCACACAAGCTCAACTGAGTTCTAATACCAATTATTAGGTTTGAACGAGCATATACACATAATAATGAGAGAACAATAAACACACAATTACAAGCACCCATATAGACACATAAGTTTACCCTGGAAAACTTCATGCAGGGAAAAACCAGCACCAATGAAGATCTTCATTACATGGCCAAAACTGGCCATCCAAGCCAAGTGAGCTCACCTGCTCACCTCCAAGCCAGTTTACAATGGAGCCTCATCAAGCCATGTAAAGGATCCTTTACATGCAATGCTTTAGACCAATACCATGGACTACAAGAAATCATGTGCCCAAAAACATGTGCTAGACGTAAACCACCTTTGACTCATTCTCAACTCAAAGTTAACTCTAACACATTTTAATATACAATAAACTCAATATATTAATATTCTTTATATGTTAGGTTCTCTTTTAAAAATTCAAAAAACATACTTACTATTGTTTTATAATAAATGTGTATTAAACTACATAAAGGGGAATGAAATTATTTTATAACAACTATTATAAAAGGAAGACTTATTTTTTTAAATATTCCATGGCAATATTAATGGGATGACTTAAGATAAGGAAATAATGGTAACTTGTAACCAAATTATTTTATAAGGATAATATAAAGTGGAATGCGCATTTTACGTTGATAACCAATATTCAAATATAATATAATATTTAAAATATTTAATATAAATATAATATATTAAATTAATGGTAATTATGTTAGTTAATGTAATATAAATTAAATTTATATTATGCTTAAGAAATTTATTTTATAATTATTATAATTTTATTTTAAAAATATTTATATTTATATTGAATATTTAAATATAAATTAGATTTATATAAATGCATTATTGATTTTTATTTTTAATAAATATAAGTTATATTTATATAATGAATATAAGTTTTAAAGAAAAATTATTAATAATAATTTATTTATATAAATTTAATTTATGTTCAAAATTCAAAATTATGAATATATGATTTCATAAAGATATTTTAAATATTAAATATATTTTCTTTTCTTTTACGAAAATATTTTTATATATTTAAAAGTACTCATAGTTCTAGTCGCATTAAATATGATTTTTTATTAAATTTATTTATAGACATTTTTTCAATTTAATTCAACCATAGTTACATTGATTTTAGTGTAAAATGTGAGTTGTAAATATACCTTCTCCGCTAAATCCCTAACTCATAATATTTTATTATATCTCTTAGGAGGCCCATTTTAGATCTCAAAATTCCCCTAATGTATGCACCAAATTTCCAAAGAACATAAAATAAGAAAGAGAATAATCCAATGTCTTAAAAATGAATAAAATAGATGAATAAGAAGCCTTTTCAAGGGGGCAACCTCCTTATACAATGTATCAAGTACATAGACAAAATGATATGCTCCTAAATTTAAGTCTCATTGGTGTATATATATAGGAGAGAAAGGGTACAATTACAATTCTAGCCGACCATACAATTACAATTAAGGTCATAGCCGACCAATAAAGACAATACTAATATAACAATATAAATGTAATGTCACAATATATATATATATATAAGGCTTAACATGCCCCTCCCCTTCAAATAAGTGTTGTCCTCAACACTTGATTAACTCTAGATGTTTGTCCATGAAGAACCCACCTTCTCATGTCAGCTTTTCTATTAACAAGTTCTTCCACTTGATGAGGTACTCGATAATTGTTCAATTTTGCAATTCCTTGATCCTCGTGTCAAGGAGTGTTTCAAGGTCTAATACCAATCTCTCTTCTTCATCGATATCTAGTAAAATAGTTTGGACTGGAACCTTGTCACCAATTACCTTTTTTAGGCATGAAACATGGAAGACTAGATGTACATGTGAAGATGGAGGCAACTCCAATTTGTAAGCCATGCTTCCAATCCTTTGCAACATCTTATATGGACCATAGTACTTGGGTGCTAATTTATTGTCCTTGTGTTCCTTGAGAGGCATCTATTTGTATGGTTGTATCCTCAAAAATACCTAATCCCCCACTTCAAATTTCATTTTACCGCAATGTTGATCTTATTATTGTTTCATCCTATTTTGTTCTATAGCCGAGCTATATTTCAATAGTTGGAGAACCTCTTGTTGGTGCTCTATGTGATCCTCCATTATTTGAACCTTAAATTTATCTTTCTAGTATGATGGTACATGGAAGGAGGATGATAACCATAAATGGTGACAAGTTTTATGAAGTATGGAAATATGTGTTGTACAACTATTCTGCCAAGGGAAACCACTTGACACATTGTGTTTGTTTATAAGATGCAAAGCAATGAAGATACCTTATAGGCATTTATTCATAATCTAATTTTTCCCATCAAATTGAGGATGGTAAGAGGAGTTGTGAGCCAACTGAGTGCCCAAAACAAGAAAATATTTCCTTCCAAAATTTACCAATGAAAATTGGATCTTCATCACTTACAATAATCTTGAGGATTCCATGTAGCTTCTAATTGATTTTGTCAATGATGCAACTATGGTACTTGATTTAAAAGGATGCTGAAGAGAAAAGAAATGGGCATACTTTGGGAGTTGATCCACTACTACCACAATGACAGTCTTTCCTTCTGACATTGGTAAACCTATGATAAAATCTATTGAGAAAGTTCTTCTCAATGTTGACTCGATATGGATAATGGTTGTAGAAGACCTGGTGGTTGATTGACTCTCATTTGTTCTGTTGGAAAATCAAACATCCTGCCACAAAAGTTTGGACATCATCTTTAATACCTTCCCAAAAAAATCCTTCTTAATCTTGTGGTACATTTTCAAAAACCTCGAATATCCTCCTATAGGAGAAGTGTGCAATTCCAAAAGGTCCTTATGTATGAGTTGAGAATCCTTACATAAATATAGGCAATCTTGGTACCATAGTGAATCATTCCTCCACAAAACTTTATCTAGTGAACTAGGGTCTTCTTGAAGTCGTTGAATTATCTTGCATGTCTTCTAATTATGTTTCCATTCTATCCTTGTATATTATACCCAATCGGATTGCATAGGGAAAATAGAACAAAGTAAACACTCAATGTCGTCTTTTTTTCTTGAAAGTGCATATGCAACCACATTTTAACTTCATTTTTTTGTAAATAATTTCAAAGTCATAACCTAGTATCTTTGTAACCCATTTTTGTTTCTCTTCTAAAGACAATCATTATTCCAAGAGTACTTCAGGCTATCATGATTTGTTCTTACATTGAAGTGTCTTCCTATTAGATAATGGCACCATTTCTTAATTGCATGCAATATGGCCAACATTTCATTTTCATAAATTGGTTTCAGTAAGTTGTTTCCTTTAAGTTGGCAACTTTCAAATGCAAGTGGCCTTCCTTCTTGCATTAAACTGCACCAATGCCATGCCTTGAGGCATCACATTCCAATATAAAGGTTTTTGTGAAATCAAGCATGGCCAATATAGGAGTTGTACACATTGTCATTTTAGGTTTCTCAAAATCTTCAATTAATTTTTGAGTCCAAGAGAATGCATTCTTTTTCAATAACCTTGTTAAAGGTGTTGCTATTTGACCATAATTCTTAACAAACTTGTCGCAGTAGCCTGCAAATCCTAAGAATCCTCTATAATTCTTCAAGGTTTTGGGAACTAACCATTCCATGATAGCCTGGATTTTGTTAGGGTCCACTTTGAAGACTTTGTGAGATACAATATGACCCAAATATTCCACTTCCTAAACCCCAAAGGCACACTTAGAAGGCTTGGCATATAATTGGTGCTCCTCCAATAGTTTTAAGACTCTATCAATATGTTGTACATGATCTTCCCAAGATTTTCTATAGATTAGTATATCGTCAAAAAATACTAACACACATTTTATGAGGAAGGGCTTTAAAATAGAATTCATCAAGCTTTGAAATGTGGAAGTTGTGTTGGTCAGGCCAAATGGCATCACCAAAAATTCATAATGAACTTGATATGTTTTGAAGTTTGTTTTCGGAGCGTCTTCTTTCTTCATTCTGATTTTATGATCTAGAACAAAGATCCAACTTGGTAAAAAAATTGCTCCCTATAATTCATCTATGATAGGAATAGGAAACTTATCTTTAATGGTCATCTTATTGAGATCTCTATGCTCTTTACGCATATGCTATGAACCTTCATTTTTATGAACCATCACCACTGGTGCAGAGAAAGCACTTTGGTTGGGTTGAATGATGCTTGTATCTAAACGGTTGCTGTATCTAAACTTGAACTATATTTTCAATTTCACTCTTTTGTGCACATGGGTACTTGTAGGGTGTAATGTTAAATGGTACACTTCCTAGTTGCAAGTCAACAGCATGGTAATTATCTCTAGTAGGTAGAAGACCTTTAGACATTTATGTAAATAACTTGGAATGCTTATGTATAACTTGTTGGAGATCCATTGAAATAGAGGGATGTATATGCTTGAACATCTAGAGATAACAATTGTGCAATTACTCCAAAGTGTCCATTTTTTAGCAATTTTCTCATGTTGTTAGAGCTTATCACTTTATAGGGTTTCCTTGAAATGCCTCTTAAGTTCAATTTCATTTCCTTCTGAAGAGAATCTCATGACAAGTTCTTGAAAAGTAAGAGTCATTATTCCCAATGGTTGTAGTCATTGGACCCCTAGTACATCATCAACACCACCCATTTGGATTGCAATAATTGGACTATCCAATAAATACCCCCCATAGTAAGCTTAATACTATCACATTTCCCTGAACAATTTATGGTACCTCCATTTGCAATCATTACTTGGAAGTATGGTACGAGATATGCAAAGCAATTGAGAAGTTTGGCTAATTTGCAATTAATGAAATTATGGATACTACCAGAGTCCATCAACATTGTTACCTTTTTCTTTTTGATACATCCTTCTATCTTGAGAGCTTGAGGAGTGCTAATGTCGGCCAATGCATGGAAATATATGGTTAGAGTAGTATCTTCTAGATCTACCTCTTGAAACTATTTCGGTTTGGATCATCTTCATCTTCATAATCTATGTAGAATTGTTTTTCTCATTGCATTTATGCCCTTTACTGTGCTTAGTGTCACAATTGAAACATAGTCCATTTGCTCTCCTTTCCTCCACTTACTGAGGTGTCAACATCATAGGTTGATTGAGGTTGCGAAATGGAACTTTTACCTCTCTATAGGTGTTAGTAGCATCCCTTCTAGTAGCCATATTTTTACTTTCAACTTTCCTTGACAAACTAAAAGCATTCTCCAATTATTTAGGTTCAAATAGACATACTTCATGTTGTATGCTCTCCTTTAGAGTGACTAGAGAACTATAAAATTATCCCTTGGAATGTTCTTCATTCTAAGGATCAACTTCTGAAATTGCTTAATGTGCTCTATAACTTGACCTTTTTGCTTGAGATTTATGAACTTGCTAGAGGAGTTACTTTAAGATTCCCATAATGTATGATCAATTCTTTTGTAAATATAGACCAAGAGAGAATAGAGTCCTTTTTGCGGTCACAAAGTCATTGCTACCAAACAAATTGATCAGGTTCTAAATATAAGGATGCAATAGTCACATTTTGTAACGTTGGCACTTGCTATAGATCAAAGAATTGTTCAACCTGGAATATCCATGTTATTGGGTCATTGCCATCAAACTTTCTCATATCAATCTTAGGAATGAATTAGTTCCTTGGGCCCAAGTTGAACCCATGATTATGTGGATCTTGGAGTAATGAGCCATCGGGTTTATGGGATTTGGGACTCTTTTTCTCTAAGTATAATAGAATTTTCTCATGGTATGGCTTGGACTCCAATCACTTGTTCTCCCCATCCTCTTCTCGAGGAGTCGAGTTTTGGGTAAGTGGGTTAGTTTTGTTTTTTAGGTCAACTTGGATATCCTCTTTGAATGTTTGGAATTCAACTTGCATGGTTTTGAGGTTAACTTGGATATATTCTTTAAATGTTTGGAATTCAATTTGCATATCCCATTTGAATGTTCAGAATCCATCTTTATTTACCATATTAACGATGTCCCCCTTTTTTGCATTGTAGTTTCAATTTTTTCTACTTTATTAGTAAGCTTGTTCAACTCAAAGTTCACTTCATCGTGCTCTTCTTGTGTCATGGTTGAGCCTTTAAGAGGTTTAATGGGCATAGAAAAATTTTCTCCACCCATTTCCATTTGAGCCCACTAATATCTACTATAGTTCTTATCTATTTCCTTTCAAAATGTATGCAAGTTTGAAGTTAACATACCTTGAAAAACCTTGGTTTGTAGGTGGTCTTTGTGGTCAACCCTGCTCCTAAATTATCTTTGAACTTTGATCCCCTCTTAGTCTGAAATTTCGTCATGTCATCGCTTGGAATGTATTCTCTGCAATACCATAGCTTTGACCTAGTTCTAATGTGCTCAGGGTGAGTTATGGTAACTTTTCCAAAACGTATTGTTTTTGTCTGTTTCGGGAGAGAGATAGTGTACAATCTGCCAAATGTCTAATTTTTCAGCTCTAATTCTGAAATTTGTATCACAAACACTATGGTTGGTAATCTTTCTTATGCAATAGGTCTTACTCAATTTGGATATCGCAAGCTCCGAATATAATAGTTTTACCCAGAACACATATTTGAGACTAGTTTTTGGACTAGTAAAAAACCATAACTTCAACTACAACTCCAAACCTGGAATTTCTACCACAAATTGTTTGCTATGTCCTATGAGGCCCCTTTAACATTCATTGTTTGAAACATCCCCAAAAATATTATAGTGAAAATGCCAAGATAACTCTTTTTGAAAGTGTCCAAGCTCTAATATCAAATGTTATGCATCAAATTTCCAAACAAGCATAAAATAAGAAAGAGAGAGTAATACAACGCCTTAAAGATGAAGAAAATAGATGAATAAAAAGCCTCTTCAAAGGGGCAACCTCCTTATACAATGTACCAAATACACAAGAAAAGATGATATGCTCATAAATCTAGGCCTCTTTGGCATATACCATAGGAGACAAAGGGTACGATTACAATTCTAGTCAACCATACAATTACGATTAAGGTCCTAGTTGACCAATAAACACAATACTAATATAACAATAGAAATGTAATATCACAATATATAGGGCTTAACATAGATATAGCTTGTCTTGGATATCAAGTGCATATTCTATAAACTCTACAATGTTGGCTTTATTTTCCCTATAGTAAGTCATTTGATTCTCTAAGACTTCCAACTATGCTTTGCGGACTTTCAGTTCTTTAGCCATGTCGTTTACACTTGATGCATTGGCTTTGGAAAAAGATACCCCCACAAAGTCTATTACCACTAAGTTCTTGGTCAATAACAATCTTTCTCTTCTCACATCTGCTCAATTATCTCATTTTTCTTTGTATGTAAAGAAAACATACCCAAATTGGCAACCTCGTCAATGAGCATGAGTGGCATATTCTCTCTTGTAATTGATATAACTAAAGACATCATAGTAAAGCTCTTAAGTGTATGTACTTCTTTCATTGGACCTTCCCTCGTTTCTTCAATGTTGATTTTGTCTTCATCTTCTTTCTTTCTCTTCTCTTCCTCTCTCGTCTTTATTTTAGCTTCAATATTTGTTGCAACTTTCCTTTTACTTTCTTCTTCTACTGCTCTTCTTGTCTATTCTACCTCAACTTCTGCTCTGGATTTGGTTTCAGTTTCATATGCCATTTTTTTCTTTCAACTTATTTTCTTGATCTCTCTACCTCAACTTCTACTGTTACCTTTCCTTTAGCTTCAACTTTGTCTTTTTCCTTTGCTTCACTCTTATCCTTCTCTTCCAATATTCTCTTTTTTTGTTTGCTAATTTCTACTTTTGTTTGATCTTGTTGTCACATTATAGCTTTCACTTCTTCAAAATACAATGCTCTTCTCTTAATTTCTTCCTCGTTCCATTCATTCTTATATATGACCAAGTGATGGCCACATGATCTACATGGTAGAACAACACCTTCTCTAGATCATGTCTTTTAAACCTTTCATCTACAAACTTATAATCTTGAATTACTTTAGCCTCTATTCTTACAAAAAGATAGAATTATTTGGCCCATACAATGTTATATACATAGGATAATTGTGACATAATTTGTTTTGATCCACTATCAACAAAGCATTGAAACCATCGAGAATGGTCTAACATGCCACCTCTCTCAGTAGCAACCTATTTGGTACAAATCTAAAAAATATATAAGGAGCTCTTCTTGTCCCATGGATGCTAAGGTAGATGATATCTTCATTCACATACTAGTCTCCTATAATGCTTATAACCTACATGGATTCCTTAAACAATCTTGTGTTGGTTCAAAAAAATCAATTCATATAATTGAGAAAAGAAGTGGTCATTGATTCTTGCATATTGCCACATGTATTTATGTTCCCACAAATCTTCACAATAAACTCACATTGGTGGCTTTGATATACTCCAAGCCCATGGCATCCTTGGGAAAGGGTTATTGGTAAAGATGGTATCTAAGAGGTATTAAGACATATTAAATTTAGGAGAACTAGGAGCTTGATATATAACCCTAGTCATTGCTTGCATAGCATGATAAAGGATTGTTACCCATATCCAATCCCTCTTTTACAATGGTATACATAAGAGGTACCTGGGCTTCTTTGAAATGGGTAGCATCCTTCTCCCCAAACAATTTGCTTAATAGTGCAATAACATAAATGTAAGGCTCTCTTAAACTAGTGGTGGGATAAATTCCATTATATCGTTACTTAAAATTATTTCCGTCAATCCACCATTTTCTCACAAGGTTGTGATAGTTCAATTCTTCAACCATTCAAGAGTCGTAGATACTTCTTCCCTTATAAGCCTATAACACCTCTCCAATTTGTTGGGATAAAATGAAGCAATACACCTACCTTGCTCATTTAATATCATCTCCTTTCCCAAGTTTGCATATAAACAATCCATTTGACCATCTTAGCACATGCTACAATAGTTGGTATAATAGCCGCATTGTATAGTAGTGACCTTTGAACATTGGGGTACACATCCTCATCTTTATTCTTATTAATTTTTGGATTTGTTGTTATGGATAAAGGGGGGTATTTCTCTCCTTTTAAAGTTTGAAATAATTCACCCCAAGAAGGTTGATTAGACAATCCTACATGGCTAGATGTATTAGAGTAAATTGGCATCTCGGTGGGTTGTTTGGGCTCTATTTCCATGGATGTTCTCTCCTTGGATTTCTTTTTCTTTTTCTTTTAGTTTTGGCTTGTTTTCATTGGGTTCCATATAGATAATTCTACCTATCACCCATTCTATAAAAAAGAACACATCAATAAAATTAGGGTAAATTTGGATGTTCTAGAATAGCTATATTATTCAAATGTATTATTGTTTTAATTATTAGTGTAGCAAATAGTCATTGAGGCTCCAAAATATGGCCTAGACATACAATAAATGTTATCAAAATTTAAACGAGGCATACCCCAATTTAAATCACATCCTTTACTGAAGATCTAATACATTCCATGCTCTAAATAATCAAATGTGGACTTTCAAAGCTAGAAGATTTGTATAAGTCGAGATTCAAACTAAGGCATGCATGGAAAGACAACTCCTAAAGGTTTGAACATTGGTTGACAACAAGGCTCATTCGAAGGGACTGGCACTTTATGAATCTTGTATACTTATACAATTTGAATGGAAACAAATCGGATTAGTGGAGTGGTATCTATTCAAAGACAAATAAGGTCAATCTCAACCTCACTTAACTAATCTCTAACAAGATATACTATTCTAAATTTGGAAGATGGGTGAAACATTTGCAAAAAGTATGCCTACAGTAGAGATGTTTGGAATTCCCACCCAGAGGATATGGTGAAATATTCGACCAGCTATATAGGATGTCTGATATCCAAGAATGTCAAGAACACTCAAATGATGGACAAGCTTTAACAAGTCCTAATTTTGGCAAGAATGTCAAGAACACTCAAATGATGGACAAGCTTTAACAAGTCCTAATTTTGGCATTGGCTTTGGCTTTTCTAATTAGTTCACAAGAATTTTAATGTTGGCAGGGATACATTCAAATGTTATAAAAATTTAAAGGCCAATAAAAAAGTTGACATAGTTAAATAGGCATGGTGCAATAATTATGGATTGATTCAAAATATTGCACAAAGATTCCATCATTAAAAACCGATGCTCGAATTTGGAGGAGAATCCAACATGCCATTGAGAAGGTTTGAAATATACCACATTTGATATTATACGACCCCCCAATGAAGGATTGTGGGTCTTTGAAAGACACCCACAACAAAATTTTGAAGTGGCTCGATGTCCCATTGAGCCATTTCAAAGATGTTACACTTGAACTTTAAGAACATCTTGATGAATTTTCCAAATTCTCCCAAATAAGATATTTAGGATCAACTTGATGAGCCATTAGGATGATCCAAACAATGTGACAATTGAACATGGAAAATCTCTTGATGAGCCATCGAGGGTATCAAAAAGATACTTTGAATGATTTGGAAAGTACAATGAACCACCATAATGCTTTTGAATGATGATATGTGTTGCCGCTGGATACACACCTCGAGAAAGGGGGTTAGAGTGGCATAAATACCCAAGACATTGGGTGTGTCCTTGGGTGCAAGCAAAGAGTTGAGATACTGTCACTCAACACTCAACTCCTCCGTCTAGGCCAACTCCTAGCGCAACCAAGGGGGGCTGGTCCCTATGAAAATAAAACTATGGCCTTTAAGCTAAGTTAAAGAATGAAAATGATTCTAGGAGTTTTGAATAAAATTAATACTGAACCGGAGATTGCAAATAGAATTTAGATCAACATCATGAAATAGATATATCCATCCAACACATGAAATTACTTAATTGAAAAGTGTGATTGTTGCAGATTGTACCAGTGCCAAATGGAGTCGTATAAGTTATTGGAGTGTTGTGTCGTGAAAGTGTTGCAAGAGTCTTGTTGGTCAGTTTTAATTGATTTATTAGATGCATGGATTAGGGAGTGGGTTAGTTATTGGTTTGGCCCAAAGGCCATTTAGTTGTCTGAATTGAGCACTTGTTGCAACAGCATCAAGTGTCCAACGGGGCGAGGCATAACCTGCTAAGTAGCCCCTTGACTCTATGATCTATCCAACGCGACCTCCCAAGTTCTTTGAAATATACTACTTTTGGATTTCCCTATTAATCTAGTCACTCGGCTCCCTTTCTAATGTGATCAATTGATCGGACGAACCACTGAGATCCAAAGCATACGGGGAGGCTAAGCCTTGGTTAATGTTAACAATTAGATTGAAGTTTTTATTAAGAGGCTAAGAATCTCTTTTCACCTACCAAGGATAAACCCTTTCTGTCTACTTCGGGAATACACAGCCTAAATTATTCGTTAAAAAATAACAAAAATTGTAAAAAGTAAATTTATTGACGGCTGAAAATCTCTTTTCTCGTTCGGTACTTCGAGAACGCACAGTCGGATTTAGTTTTTTAATTTGTTAATTGTGAAAATAGAGTACAAGATTGTAAAAAGAAAATTGTGAAAGTAAAACTAACTATAAAGCCCGTTTGAGTGGATTGTGTGCATGTGTTAATAAAATAATGCAAGAAAAAGTTGGAGAAGAGCAAACCACAAAAGTGAGCCTGTGAGTTCCCCCAAGCGGAGATGAAGTGTGGGCGCTGAGTAGCCCACTTGCCTTTATTATTTAAAATTACAATCTTAAGGTGGATGCATTTGGTCCTTATGAATCTAGATCCAAAGTCTTACAAGGCTTTATGAAATACAATAAGAAAGAGGTATGTTGCTCCGGGGGGTCCTGAATGACCTGGACCTTCGATTTTCCGGCAGTGCCTCCTCTTACCTGTTCATTAAAAGTGAAAAACCAGCCACCTGAAATGCACCAAATGGTCCAAATAAAGCGTTAGAAGCCTAAAATGTTAAGTACTAAAAAGATGAACAATAAGTCTAAGTACTTAACCAAATCAGATCTACTTAGATTTAAGCTTTTAAAACCTTAGATCTAATCGCATACTTAAGTAAATCAACTTTTAAAATGTTATTTTCAAAGGAAACTAATTTAGTTAAGCGTGCAAATAACCGTAACCAAAGAGAAATATTGAATTAAAGTGAAGGAGAGAGAGAGAGAGAGAGAGAGAGAGAGAGAGAGAGAGAAGGAATGGTGGAAGCCTGGGAATGTTTGAGCGATGGAACCTGCTAGTGGAGAGCGGAGGGACTATGCTCTTCGAAATTGGTTGAAAATTGGAGTCGTCAAACTAGATCAACCAACCGTTTGAGCTAGGTACCTGCAACAACTTGTAAACTCTTGCATACAAATGGTTGAAGCGAATATTAGTGTCGCTTACAATGGAAACTTAGAAAGCATGGAAATCAAACTAGAATACACATGCACGTCTAAGAGATCTAAAGCAAACAAACAAAGAGAATAATCAAACTAGAAATTCTCTTACCTGTTGGGAGATACCTCCCCGTCAAAGGCAAACATTCAACCAAAAGATTCAAGAAGCTAAACAAATACAGATTAACTCATAAAAACGTGTAATATTCATCCACACACAATGATGCCCGACACGAGAGATTTGCCTCCAAAGCCTTCTTTATTCCATCAAAATATTACAATAGAAAGATTACATACTTCAACAACCCTTTAGTCCTCTCTGACCATGAAGAAACAATGAGCCAAGGCCTCCCTTAAATACAAAAGGAGAGAAGAGGAGGGCACAATAGATCTAGGGCTTGCATGAGGGCGCATCTCTAATGTTTAGGAGAGATTTGTGCTTGGAACTCAACCTTAACAAAGCCTTGGTTGATGTGATTTGAAGAGGTGCTGTTATCACACCATAGTAGCGGGGCTACTATTCTTGTTCAGCAGATATCTGCACATTCCAGAGCTTCCATTATTCCAGAGCATGGCTATATATTTTGGATCACTCATGATCAGAGCAGTATATTATTCAGACCTGGTGTCAAGGCTGAGCCTTGAGAGTTCAGATTTGATGACTGATGTGACCCTTTATCCCATACAGTTTCAGTTCAGTGCTTAGAGATATATTTCAGCAGTGTTTCAGATGGTACATGATGTTTGTTATTATGATGATGTTGTATGATCTATGGATATGTTATCACTGACTGTGGATTATTATCTTGTTGATTTAGTCATGATCACAGCATGTGCTTGGTATATTATTCCTGATGTGGCAAACTGTTTAAAATGAACTATAAATCATAAAATGGACAATTGCTTGCACATTTAGGTCATTTAACAAAACCCACTGGTTTTCCACCTTACATAGATATGGTCTTTCCTAACACCAGTTGTCTGCTAGTGTAGGCTTCATATTCACTTGACTCCATCCATACATGACCTTCCTATTTGACTTTAAACCTTGACTGGTCTCATTTGACTTTCTGATACCGAGGACTTCCCCATTTTTCTACCTCTGTGTTTGGACCGCATCCCTGTATATTCAGTGTCTCCGCTCTAAGTTGGTGACAAAACTTGCCTTTGGTGAGTTGGATTGTAGGCCTAAATCATTCTGGTCGGTTGTCCCGATGTTTGGCATTGGCTCGAACTCCCCCTAGTCACTTGAGATGTTGTTGGCTAAAACTGAAAGCTCATGTTCTACCTATGGAAACTTATAAATTCGCCCATGGAAACAAAAAAAAAAGGGGCAAGAGCGATGAACAGCTAAAAAAAAAATACTTCTCGAAGAGTATAAGAAAGGTCCAAAAAGCAATGGTTCTTAAAAGCTATATCTAAACAATTGCTGACCTTGTATGTATGAAACATGCCCTGGATGAAAGCTGCAACTAGTTGTGCTTATCAGCACACCTGAGATCCGAAGGGTTATGTAGGCCAAAAAGGCCATGAAATAAAGTTGAATGATCCTAATGAACCTGGATCAACTTGATGTAGACATGATGCCTAAGTTGAATAAACACTCTCTGAACAACTTATCCATTTGTGAGGCACAACCATTCCCCGTGTTATTTTGTCCAGCACAGAGTTTGTAGCTTTTCCCCTTTCTCCCAGTCCAAAGTATTTTTGAGTTGAGTTAGACAGGTCAAACCCTTTGCCCAACCTTGTTCCTAGCCTTCATCCTTCACTAGCAGTTTGACCATGTCCAATGGGTGAGTTTGTCATTTGAACTATTGTGCAAGTAATTTTATATAACAACAGAATATGTGTACTTGATTAATGCCACTGAATGGATCTTATACTTTGAGCTAGGCTGTGAAAATGATTAGAGAAGCATGTCTTAGTCTACTGATGTGATTTATCCTTGGTTGTATATTATTGGGATCTATGATGATGTGGGCCATGTATAGATGCCTATTGATGATGATTGATGGTACCACATACTTGATGATGATATCATATGATGGACATATGATGCAAATGATGATTGATGCAGTTTAGCAGGTTTATTTATTATTTCAAATCAGCAGTTTGTACATTGTCCATATATGGTGGACCCTACAGCTGGCCCATTAGGGCAACCCATGGTGTATGAGTACACATTTCTAGTGGATTTGGGTCTTCTGGATCCAATGAGACACTTATCTTTCAGTTCCGGGCACTTCTGACAGTGATTGATGCAATTTTACACTTGTTGACCAGATTTGGGGCTGATTTCCCAGCCTGAGCAGCAGGGGCCCTGAGAGGCCAGTTCACCTAGGGCGCTGATGATGAAGGGGGTGATCCAGCCACTTGTTTTTACCATTTACCCCCCCCTTCTGGAGAGCCTGGTGGGCTCAGATGGACAGCGCAGGTGCCTTAGGAGGCAGTTTTGGCACTTTCACAGTTACCGAGGCAGTTAAAAAATGGGATAAAGTGGTCACTGAGGAAATCGATTTGGGCAATTGAGGCAAGGTTTTGGCATTTGGTCTTCACAGAGGTCGTCCAGGGTGATCTCACTATCTTCCAGTCAGTTTTCACCATGTGGGTATGCCCACATTGATCACAGGAGGTCATTTACTGCTTGACTGTCATGGATTTGGGGGACAGTTTTGGTCATTTATATTATCTTGGACATATTTTATTATTTTATTGTGCCTTGGGGATGAGCTAGTAAGGATTGATGCCTCCTAGCCCCACCTTGTGCTTATTTTGTCATGTCCTAGTCATCATGAGGTGGATCATTGTACTTTTACCCCTCTAGTGGATGACGTCACCCCCCTTTTTTTTACCATTTAGTGGGGGCGCTATTATTATATTGGGTGATCCATGTGATATATTGTTATGGTTCATCTTAGCCATTGATTGTATGATGAGATCTTTTAATCTCAACCACTCATTTGATGTAGTATTGTAGAGTGGTATAGGGTTTTGGTCTTTCTTATCCTATATAAGGAGGAGACCCCCCATTGTATAGCTCACCTTTGGAGCTCTGGAATATTGGAATAGAAGATTTCTTGTGGAGCACATCTCTCTTGTATTGTGGATTCTCTTGCATATTGAATATACAGTATCTCTTCTATGTATCATTGTGGATTTTGGTGCTTCTACTAATCTTTTTACAGGAAAGTCGAATTGGTGGAGAGGAGGGCGACTTCTTGAGGGTTATTGTTGGAGGGATCCACATATTCTCTCTTGGGTTGATCTTGTGACAGGGAGTATCATTATTGTATCTTTGTGACATAGTTGATGCTTTCTATTACATCTTTCTACCATTTTCATAATCATCTTGCTTGACTTGTTTCTTTGATCTTGTCTTGTAGGAGGAGGACGATTTGGCTATCTTGGAGGAGGACGTTTTGGTTGGAGCTCTTGGATCTCACTCTTGAATATACACATAGGAGAATGCTATCAATTTGCAAGGTGGCATCAAGCAATTGAGGTAAGATCTACAAGGTATGTGCCTCTTTCATCCATTCTATCTTCATTGGTCATAAACCCTAATTAATTAAAAACCCCAATTTTGGTATTTCTTAGATCTACTTAGATCTAGCCTTGCTTTTGAGAAAATCTTGAAAACCCACCTCTATAGCATCCACCCCTAGTTGGATCTATAGTTTGGTGGTGATTGGCTTAGGATTGACACACTTTTCAAGACAAAAAGCCCTCTTGAACCCAAATCACACTTCCTAGTGAGAGGCTTGTTTGGTTAGATCTAGCACATGGGTAGGTGAGATCCCACTTGATTTGCAATCTAGACACTTGATAACCTACCCCAGATTCTTACTTTGGTGAATTCTACCTTGTGGACATCATTCCATGTTTTAAGGGGTTAAAACCCCCCTTTTGAATTTCTTGGCACCTTAAAACTCAGATCTACTAAGATCTAACCCTTGGATTGACTTGATTTTTGGGATCTACATAGATCAGGGTACTAGCCACTTGGATCTATAGTTTGGTGGCCATTGGACTAGATTTGGTCCACCAAACCCCTCTTTTAGCCCTCCTTGAGCAAAGTCGCACCCCCTTGGGAAGGTGAGTTTGTCCACTTTGAGGAAGTAGGTGTTTGAGATTTCAATATATTTGGATTTACCATACCTTGAAACCTAGGTCTAGAGTATCTTTTTGTCACGATCTGCCTTGGGGGTAGCATTCCTTGTTTCAAGGGATTGTGGTCCACTTAGGGTCATTTCTTGAAAACCTAGATCTAGCAAGATCCAACCATTAGATCTCATTTAGCCCACTTGACTTAGCTCCTAGGTGTCCCGATCTACACTTTGACATATCTTTTGACCCCATTAGCCCATCCAACAAGGCACTAGTCCTCCTCAAAGCAAGTCGCACTCCTTGGGAATTGTGTCAAACCCTAGATCCGGTACATGGGTACACCTAAAATCAACTTAGATCCATAGATCTACTCATTACATAACCTCTAGTACCAATTTCATCCCTTAGATTCACCTTGTGGGCCTACTTAAAGCCATTTCACACATCCCAAGAAAATAAGACCCACTTGTGTAAACATATGGTACTACACCTTGTCATCACACCCAATCATGTGGCCTAAACCATTTGTAGGTTGAAACACTAACAATCTCTCACACCACCTTCAACCATACCTCAACTTCTAGGTCCACTTAGCCTTGCATTGGTTTCCGTAACTCATTATTTACTTATCCTTAGAAACCTTTGTTTGGGTCCAATCAACTGTGATTGGTTATAGGGTCTCCCCTTAGGTCTTGTTACACCTTGACCTAAAGCGAAGAGTTCCTTGGTTGATGTGACTCCCACCTCGCATTGGGAACCGTGGCATCTCTTGGGTCACCTCTTTAGTTGCCTGTCTCCTCTACCGTCCCGGATGGGATACCACTAGGGGCAACTACAAGTTGTGTGATAACAGGTGCCATCCACCTCACAAGAGGGGCACCCTCTTAGCTTTGGAACAATCACCATCCAATAAACATGAGCCAACTCAAGAAGTCGCCCAACTAAGAGAGGAGGGCACATCCCTCACTGGAGATCCACTCAGTATGACCCGATTTGATTGCCAATCACCCGGATATAATTGATTTACTCTCCAATATTGATTGCTAAGATAACTGTACCTTCAGTTGGACAAATTTTCTCAAATTTAGGAAATTTGATTTTCTCTAAATCTTTATTTTTTGAATATTTTAATTCTCTTTTAATATTTTCGAGAGAAGTTTTATTTAAGTGAAAAATAATCACTTAGAACTTAGGAAAAGTGGGTTAAGGGGTTTGACGGGTGCTCTGGGTTAGAAAACGAGCATCCCCGTGGAAAATTTTACCTACTAACCACACTTTTATGATATTTTTGGCCCTTTTAATTAAAACATTAAAAAAAGACTTTTACGAGAAAAAATATTTTCTCAGAACTAACTAAAAATCCTAGGGGACCTAGTACATGTTCATAATGAATCAATTTGATGTCTAGCATGCTCATAAACATAAACACGTGAACTTTGAGTTGTCATTGATGACAACACATTAATGAAAAAGGACAAAGACATGGTAAAGGACAAAGGACATGGCAATGGCAAAGGACATGACAAAGGATAGATGACATGGCAAAGGGAACTTGGAAAGCATGAGGTTGTTGACTTGACAAAGATTGATGACAAGAATGGCAAGCATGACAAGTGTTGGTCACATGACAACACAATAATGACAAAGGTTGAAGACATGGCAATGAAGGACAAGGCAATGATGGCAAAGGACAATGACATGAAGGACAAGGAAAATGAAGGACAAGGCAATAACATGGAGGACAAAGTTTGGTGCCTTGGTAGGCATTTGAAGGACAACTTGCGGGCATCCAGAAGGCATATGAAGAGAGCCTTGCGGGCATCTCTAAAAAGGCCTTGCGAGCATAACAGAGGGCATTTTGAAAAGAGCTAATGCGGGCATAATTTGGAGCCCTTGCGGGCATTTTATTGAGCTATGCAAGCATCACAATGGCATATGCAAGAAGCCCATGCGGGCATCTCAATAGGAGGTTAATGTGGGCATCTAAAGAACATATGCGGGCATTTTATTAAGGCACCTACAGGCATTTTCAAAGGCACTTGTGGGCATCACAACAAGGCCCTATGCGGGCATTTTTAAAGGATGTGAGGGCATCACCTAAAGGCCCCTTGCGGACATTTCTAAAAAGCATGTGTGGGCATTTTTGAAGGCCCTTGTGGGCATTCCCATAAGCCCTTGCAGGCATTTATGAAAGCCCTTGCGGGCATGTTTGAAGGCCCTTATAGGCATTTTATGGGAGCTATGAGGGCAAGTAAAAAGAGCACTTGCGAGCATCTTTTAAGGACTTTGCGGGCATATTGGAAGGACAGTTCGTGACATGGAAAACACATTACACCTTGAACCAAATAAATGATGACATGACTGTGAACATCAAGCAAGTCTTAGATTAAATAAAGATACATATGTGAAGGTTGAAACCCCATCTCCTTGATTGAAGGATGGCCACCTAAAAAATAAATCTTGATTATTTAATGATAAAATTAAAATGACTAATGAATACTAAGCACATTTTTTGGATACGGAGCGAAGCTACGGTTTCCGATGTTTTTTGCAGGCGGTAGGATTGACGGCGAATCATGGCTATTTCTGTTGGGGGGAGTCCTTCAACCCCCCAAGGTTCTTCTCAGGTGGATTTTCATGTAGGTGGGATTCAGATCCCGGTAGATGGATTGGGTGGTGTTGGAAAAAAGGCGCAGGAGACGAGATCTGTTTCTCCTTCGGCGGGTGGTAAGCTGGGTCAATTCATACCCAAAGCTTCAATCATCCCTTCGATGGTTATCAGATCCAATACGCTGAGAGATACGATTCAGAAGATGCAGGACCATGCTCTCATTGGGAAGTTCGTTGGGGTTTTACCCTCTAAAAAGTCTCTGATTTGGTGGATTAACTCCACCTGGAAACCTAAAGGTCATTATGATCTCCAACTTGGCTCAAAGGGTTTCTTCACAGTCACTTTTATTAACCTGGATGATTGTAAAAGGGTTCTTGATGGGGGGCCCTATTTCTTTTACTCTGTTGGCTTGTTTTTGCGACCGTGGAAAGAAAAGTTATGCCTCGAAAAAGAAGACATGAAGATCGCTCCTGTTTGGATTAGACTATACTCCCTTCCTACTGAATACTGGGAAGCTGAGATTTTAGAAGACATAGGGAACAACCTAGGCACCTTCGTCAAAATCTCGGAACAGACTAAAGCCCAGCGATACACGGCCTACGCCCGGATCTGCGTCTATATGGATCTATCAAGGGAGTTGTCGGAGGCTATTAAGTTGATGTGGGAGGATGAGGAATGGGTCCAAACCCTAGATTATGAACAAATCCCATTTAAGTGTCGCAGATGTCATGAGCATGGTCACTTATTCAGGGATTTCCCTATGAACAACCCTAAACCTTCCCCCAAGAAGGCTGAGGAGAACGTGGATCCGAGTTTTTCCAAGGTGCTGACTAGAAAACGGGGTGGTAGGAAACAAGAAGCCACGGAAGGAGCCAAGAAGATCATGACGTCTAATTATTTTGATGTGTTGAAAGAACAGGAGGAGGAAAACAACCCTGAACCCCCCCAGAATCCTCAAGACAGTCAAACCCTATACATCTGGCCGCACCCCCCCCCCCCCCCCCGGTCCTGGTGCGCGACCATTAGACGAAAAGATTTTGGCGGTCATTGGTGATGTTGCAGATGAGGAAACTGAAGAAATGGACATCGGAGACTTGGATCTCGATGTGATTGAACAAGCATGTGGTGACCCTAAAAAGGGTTATGTCCCTCAAGAACAGGTGATCCTCTTGAAGGAAGCCATTCTAAAAGCCAGAGAACTTAATCGATTGGGGATTAGCCCTGGATCACAAAAGGAATGTAAGAGGAAGCACGAGGAAAATTCCAAGAAGCTAGGTCGAAAATCTAATAGGCAAAAGATCGTTGTTGCTGGTTTGAAATTGGTGGAATCTGGCCAGTACCCTACTATCAGGGCGGCCCTAGGTCTGTAATTTTCCCCTTTTTTAATGAAGATTGTATCCTGGAATATAAGAGGGCTTAACGGCCAGCAAAAATCTAGAACTTTGAGGAAGAAGATTAAGAAGTCAAATCCTGTAGTTGTTTTTCTTCAAGAAACAAAGTGCTCGGGTCTTAAGTTGCAGGAGAAGTGTAAGAAGATCTGGAGAAACTGTGAAGTACTCGGGATTGATGCGAAGGGTTTTGCTAGTGGGCTTGGCATTCTTTGGGACCCTAACAAAATTAGTCTATCGAGCTTTTTTGGGAATCAGTGCTTCCTTTCTGTCGAGTTCCAGGTCATTGGGTTCAAGGTTTCGGGGGTCCTCACTAATGTCTACGACCCCCACACCCTTGGGTCTAAATCCTCCTTTCTGGACTCTCTGTGCTGGCTGAAGGAAATGACTGGGGGAAAACACTGGATTGTAGGTGGGGATTTTAACCTCATTTCCTCTCTAGATGAAAAGAAAAGGGGAAGGAGACGTCTGGATGAAGAATGTATCCGATTCAAGGAAACCATTGAGCAGTTGAAATTGTTTGATGTCGTCCCGGGTGATGGTCAATTCACTTGGAACAATAAGAGGCAACAAAACCGCCACAATACCTCTCGTTTGGATCGTTTTCTGGTTTCGGAATTGGTGATGGAGTCTGGGATTGAAATTGCTTCTTCCATTCTTCCGCCTCTGGGATCTGACCATTGGCCCATTGATCTCTGGTGGAGTGGCTTAGGATCTCAATTTAAAAATCCCTTTCACTTTGAGTAGTTTTGGTTGAGTCACCTGGAGTTTAAAGAGAGTCTCACATTGGTGGGGGGAGTTGGACACAGGAGAAGGCCAAAGTATGTACAAATTCCAACAAAAACTGAAAGCTCTTAAAGCTAAAATCAAGAAGTAGAAGAAAGAGGAGTTTGGGAACATCTTTGAAGATAAGCAAGCCCTTGAAGCCTGCGGGGAGGAGATCCAAAAGGTGGGAATGCTTTCGGGCTATACTCCAGAGCTGCAGAGGGAGGAAATCTCAGTGCATAATAAAATCATGGAAAGGGGAAAACAAGAGGAGGTTCTATGGTGACCAAAGGCGAGAGTGAATTGGCTATAGGATGGGGAACGCAACACAAAATTCTTCCACCGCTCTGCAATTCAGCATCATCAGCAAAACAAAATCCTTAAACTCAAGAATAGGGAAGGGATAAGATTGGAGACCAGGGAGTAGATTGAAGGTGAACTGAATCAGTTCTTCCAGGACATCATGAATGAAAATGTGGTGGAGAGACGAAGAGATATTGAGTTAATAACTCATAACATTCCATCCCTGGTGACTCAGGAGCATAATGACCTCCTTCTACGACCTATTTCCATGGAAGAGGTTGAGGAAGCTGTTTTTCAAATGGCGGATGGAAGAGCCCCTGATCCTGATGGTTTTACTACCAATTTCTTTCATTATTTTTGGGATCTGGTGAAGGTAGAGGTGTGGCAGATTGTGGAGTCTTCCCGATGCTTTGGGAAAATCCTTCCTGCTTTTAACGCTGCTTTTCTTACCCTCATCCCCAAGACTGATGGAGCTGATTCCCCTGACAAGTTCAGGCCTATTGCCCTCTGCAATGTGATATACAAGATTGTTACGAAGGTCATTGCTAACCGCCTGAAACCAATCTTGCCTTCCATCATTTCTCCTAAATAATCAGGGTTTGTGGAGGGCAAGCGGATTATGGATGGTATAATCTTGATTCACGAGGTCCTGCACTCTCTCAGAAAAGAAAAGATCCCAAGGATGATGTTAAAACTTGATATTGCCAAAGCTTATGATAAATTAAATTGGCAATTTATGAGAGAAATGCTGCAAGCTTTTGGCTTTTCAGAGCGCTGGTTCAGTTGGATTATGAATTTGGTCTCCTCTTCATTCTCGCCCATTCTCCTTAATGGTGTTCCCACGGGTCTCTTAAAACCCTCCAGGGGGATTCGTCAAGGGGACCCTCTATCCCCTTTTCTTTTTGTTATTATGGCGGAAGGACTGGGAAGAACTATCAAAGCTATGCAAGGAAGTCACGAGCTATAGGGTCTGATCGTTCACCCAAGAGCGGCCTATCAGACTCATCACCAGTTCGTAGACGACACCATGCTGATGGGTCACCCTTCTGTCCAGGAGGCGAGGGCAATTCGCCGAGGTCTTGATACCTTTGGCAGAGCCTCTGGCCTTGAAGTCAATGCTCAGAAATCTCAAGTTTTCTTCTTTAACACTCCCAAAATTACCAGAAGAAACATTGGTAGGATTTAGGGTTTTTCGGAAAGCTCCCTTCCGTCAAAATACCTGGGTGCTCCTTTGGTGGACTCCCAGGTCCGGCAGGTGTCGTGGCGGGAATTAGTGGATAGAATGAGGAAGCGTCTTTCAAATTGGACCTGCCGCCCCTTGAATTTTGCTAGTCGCCTAGTTCTTCTCAAATCGGTCCTCCAGGCGATGCCCACTTATCTTTTCTCGGCTATGTTAGCTCCCAAAGCTATTCTTAAAGAGCTTCGGAAAATCCAGCGACACTTTCTTTGGAGTGGCCCGGGAGACAACGGGAAGTGGGCTTTGGTCAAATGGGAAGAGCTGTGCTCTCCGAAGAATCAAGGTGGCCTTAATCTTCGGGACCCAGAGCAGGTTAACATCGTCTCGGGAGCTAAAACCTGGTGGAGATGGGTTACCCACATGGAGGAACCGTGGGCAAGACTGTGGCATTCCAAATACGCAGCCGGATGGGGAAAAGAGGATCTAATCCGTTTCTCAGAAACGAGCCCAGGGTCTCAGATATGGAAATCGGCATCCTAAGGGAGGAGTTTGGTCCAACACATAGCTTCTAGGAGGTTCGTGACGGTAGCCGGGCTTTAGCCTAGGCCGACTCATGGCAGCAATTACCCCCAATTGGTATCTCCATTGACGGTCCACACGTCATTCAAGGCTGTGTTGATAGCAACATTGTAAGGGTAAGGGATTTATGGGATGCAGAATCTCTTGAACAAGATTTCAGGGTCTGGCGTGATCATGATTGGTGGACTCCTCTTGGGCCGGAGGATGAGGTTCTCCAGGTTGAGGAAGCTCTGAACAACCGCGGAATCAAAAAATCAAAATGGGGAAGATAGGCTTCGCTGGGGTCATAAACCAAAAGGGTGCTTTACCATTAAAGAAGCCTATGACATTAGGATGGGCTTCAACCATCTTGACCCCATTCCTAAATGGAAACAGCTATGGTCTGCCAAGATTTGGCCTAAAATATCAATCTTTATTTGGAAAACTTTGAAAAAATGTATTCTGACTGGGGAAAATTTGCAGAGAAGGGGATTTTTGGGTCCTCACCTATGTGTTATGTGCAATGGGGCAAAAGAAACCATGCCGCATCTCCTTGATTCGTGTTCGTTTGCGTCGGAGCTGTGGGACCGTGGTGCGACAATCTTCAGACGCACGGACAGACGACGAAATAACCCAGTATCATCCATTACAGACTAGTCTAAGGACCCTTTCCAGAGCTGAGTGGTGAACAGGTTGTGACAAGTTTTCCCGTACTTCCTCCTGTGGGAAATTTGAGTTCAGCGAAACTCCCGAATATTCGAGGACAAAGCAAAAAATGATAAAAATAAAATGACATGTCGGCCTAGTAAATTTCTAATGAAAGATTTGTATAAATAAAGGACATCTGCCTCATTTTGAACAGTGGATTTGTGGGTGTGGTGAATTCGGGGAAGGAAGGAGCGGGCTCTGATTTTCGGGGGTTAGATGAGAAGTCTGAGGAAAATTTCGAGGTGTACTCGGAGGCAACAACAGATCAGCAGGAGCAGCAGAAGCAAATAATTTTACATTTTATACTCTTCTCTGATTTTCAGGCAATGAGGACATCACAGCACCAGCAATAGTTGAGAATGAAGTTTGAATTTATTCAGCTGTGACAGACAGTGACATAAGGACATGCTTATGATTGATATACTTGTGGACAGAATGATGGTGTGGACAAAATGATGATGATGGGCTTGTGGACAGGATTATGATGATGTGTTTGTATAGCAGAAGGGGCAAAAGTTATGATTGTTTGATGACAAGAATGTATATGTAAATATAAGTTGGGTCTTGTACATATTTTCTTAATTGGATCTAAGAAAAGACTAAGCTGTGCCTTGGAATAGAAGTTGTTGCTTCTCAATCAGTTGTAGCTGGTAAAGCCTAACAGTTGTAGCAGATTGAAGAAATATAAAAAGATTACAAAGCTTATATTGTGATGTGTCTTGATTATATGTTTAATTTGATGTTTAGCTTATTGTGAATGATGAACTCTACCTAGTGTTGAAGTGAAATCGTTAAATGATATATGTTTGAGTTTAGAAGAAGCTTAATTGGTCTTAAGGGCTGGCCCACTGATTCACTCCCCCTTTCAGTGTGACATTGTGTCCATCAAACTTTAATAACCTCCTAAGGCCTAACCACCAAGACAACCATTCCAGCTTTGGAGGAGCAGGTGAAAAACTCTTCGATTATACATCGCTTATTTAGCATTGCATAATTGACAAGGGAAAAAACACCATGGAATAATCGGATTGATGTCTAAGTCTTAGGAAGCCAAGTTCTTTACACAAGAACGTCATGCTAGCACATTTTTACAATATCCCTAAGGGGTATGAACATGCAATTATTTTCAAAGGGGCAAAACATTTGGCATGATGGACCTCAGAACACTAATGAAGAACAATTGGATTGTTCAAGTCTTCGACAGTTCACTTGAAATCCACAAAGTGCAATTTTAGTGGATAACAATATAAAAGTTTAGATCCTCTTGATAAACCATTAGGAGGGCTTGAATGATGTTAAAATGACAACTTTCAAATCATCCCAATGAATCGTTAGGGGAATTTCTAAGAAAACATCTTTAGGATCAATATGATTTGGGATGATCCAAAAGATGCAACTTTCAAATGTTGGAAACATTCTCAATGAACCATTGATGTGTTTCATAAAAACTAACATTTGAATTATTTTGGACACGAATTGATACACCAATGAGTCATTTGTTACCTCACAATGAGTCATTGGTAGCCTCCAAAAGTTGCAATAGCGGCTTCTTTCAAAACCTCCTGATGAACATCAAAATATGGCATATTTTAAAGTATATATATACTTCATGAACCATTGGGGAATTTTGAAATATAGAAATGTTTGAAAGATTATAGTGTCTTAATGAACCATCAAAAGAGCTCTAAAAAAATTTAAATGACAAATTTCAGAGCATCCTAATGAACTGTTGGAAGAATTTTGAAGATGTTAGAATACTCATTTTGTAACTCCCTAATGAACCATAAAAGACAATTAAAAAATGGGGTGTTTGATTCCCTAATCCCTCTTGATGAACCATCAAGGACCTTTGAAAGATGTTGAACTAACATCTTTTGAAGGAGCCAAGTGAACCATCAAACAACTCAAAATAAGTGGCATTCTAAGGTTCAAAGCCTCATAACTATAAAAAACATCCAAAAAGAATACAAGCCCTCAACCTTTTGAGAATGCCCAAGAAACCATTAGAATACTTTTAAAAGATAAATGCAAAATACATAAAGAATGTTCAACCAGATTCAAATAAACACTTTTAAAATCCATGAGCATTTAACATACATGAAATCTCCAAAATGTGATGAATATGGGAATGGGATTTTCAAATGAGAAAGCCAAAAGAATTTAAAAGCTTGGTTAAGAAAGGACTAGGGTCTTTTAGAGAGATCAATTAAGTCATTTTTCCATGTGATAATGTCGGTCGGCTTTTAAGTTCTTCAACCTTGGAATGTACTCTTTCACTCTAGCAAACTTGGCCATCCTGAGATTGGAGACCTCAATTTCAAGTCCATTAACTTGAGTAGTATTTGTTATCCCAAACAAGGTGTGAAAATTATCCTATGTATTTTTCACTTTTGTTATTTTTGGTGTGATGTGCAAGGTCTTTCTCTACATAAAGAATAATCAAACCAAGCGCTTCAACATTTTTCAAGAAAACAAGGTCATAACTATCTTCATGGGGAGTAAGATTTTCCAAATACAACCATAAACCTTTGCTACAAAAAGAGTCCTCATTTATTGACCCAAAAATGGTAGATAAGCACGATAAGATGGGGGGAAATCCATTTTCGACACATAGATGCACAAAATACTCTCATAGCCCTAAAACATCTTCAACATTTTAGTTGGCACTACCTAGAGGAGGGCACTAATATGCAAAAAAAATCCCCTTAAACCCATTAAAAAGGAAAACAAGCTGCAAAAGATGTATGTTGGTGAAACAAAGGGTAAAATCCATGGACACCTAATTGTTGTTTGAAAAAATAGTGTCGAAACCCTTGTTTTAGACCTGAAATGACCATAAAACAACACTTCCTAGTTTCAACCCTGAAACAATGTTGGGTAGGGAAAGAAGAGTCCATGTTGGCTTTGATACCATGTTGAGATCATAAGATAGTGGATCTAAGGTGAAATCTCCAATAAACCCTAATCCAACCATGCAAAAAAATAAGACAAAAATGAAGCAACACTTAAATGATGAACACAACATAGATTGTTCACTATATTAAGATTTTTCTTGGGCCTTCATCAAACAGTAACTTTAGTGAATGAATTACAAATTAGGATTGTGCTTTATTTATACATATTTAGGGTTTAGGGCACTAGCCCCAAGAGGGTGACCAAGGCAACCTAGTCAAATATAGAAAAATACAATAACATGAATTAATTACCATATGTACGCTCAAGAAATCCAACAATACATCAAATAGAGGGTGACATGTGGCCTCAAGTGAAGATTAACCATAATCTCAACATATCAAAAATCAAGTATCAATAATTGTTGTTAAAACCCTAGAAATAATTTGATTAATGCATAAACTAATTTACAAGAGCATTTCAATCATCAACAAATAACCATCAATTCTCTTTAAATAGAGATCATTGACCAATAAAATGTTAAGCCATTTATCAAGTGTTCTTAATATTGAGGAGATGTTTGAACTATCAAATCAATCATATAGGAGATGACCATCAATTTACTGAAGTATAAAAGAATGAAAGAAACACATTTAAAACAAACTAACCTAACATTGCATTACACCAAGTTGACCTTAACTAACTCCTAGTGTTGAAATATCCTAACAATACTCCACCAATCTACTCCTCCTAATGAATTAGGGACCCTCCATGTAATTTACGACTTTGTAAGAGTGTAAAAGGGCCATGTTGCTCTCATCCCCTATTGATTGTCAATGTGGGTTCAAACAGCATCTACTGTCTTCACAAGAGGAATATTAAGTACATGTTAGTTAATAAATAATGTTATCTTTGTATCATAACCATTGTGTCACAGTGCCATACAAGTTATTGTCTGCCACTATGCTAAATAAGAAAAGCCAACATGTGTTGTTGCATCATACAAGGCAACTTAAATAGGACACATGTCACATGGTTGGATTAATAGTTTTCTATTTGTCTAAAAATATTCCTTTCAAGCCCACCCATTGAGCACATGCACCGTAATTGTATTAAAAAGAATGTCATTGGGCTATTACAACTCAACACCTAGCTCTTAATGATGAGCTCAATCAAGTGGCTCGAAACGTAGAGAATACAAATAATAAAATTTAGCGTTCCCCCCTTTTCCCACTAATCTTACCTACATCAAAGATGAATAATGGACACCTGTCATTAACAAGTTCTAGGGTGTTCGACCTCTATCGATACATGAACAACAATATACATGTTATCATATAGATTCTTATGGGTCCACATAGCAAAGAAATTGCTTATGGATCATTTTACAAATTTTATAAGTTTATAATATATATGGAAGATTAGGAGCCTACGGATAAATGGAAGTCTACATTGCACTTAGTAAATAATGTTACTAAGGTGTAAAGAGATGAGGTTATTCAATACTACTAACTACCCAGACTTTTCTCCCGATTTAGTAAATTGTTAGAACGTTGATCCTATGGCTAGATCATGGATAAGGACAAAATTAGAGACAACATATCTACCATGTATTGCCTTGGGAAGACCTATTTTTTCAACTAGTATGAAACATATTGTTTCCCCAATTTGGAGGTCATCCATTAGTTGCTACTCAAATAATTACCCAACTTTCCACAACTTGTTAACTTATTTTTGTAACCTCACACTTACAACAAAGGTTAATGTTTCACTAGATGGATCAATCTTCCAACTAAAGTTGCCCTCTTTTTCCTCACTCTAAAAGGCACTTTCAAAGTGCAAGATGGCCACCCATTTTGAAGCAAGGAAGAGACATGAGTGAGATAAACCAATCATCACAAAGGTATAATGTCCAAGTTTGACCAACACACTTGTGTCAACTGCATTTTACAACAATCATATTTTTGTTATCATTATATTGTTTTCTTTGTATCCATTATGGTGTTTTATATCTACTAGATCATTTGTCATCCTATAGTTGCTTACACGATCACACTTCCATCTTCTAAAAATTTAGAAACAAACCCTATCTAATATCAAGTTGGTTTCTAATTATTATCAAATCAAACACAAGGATAAAAGATGAAAAAAACTCATCATTCATCATACATTAAACATCAAAGAATTGCACATATGCATTTGCTAATTTTATTGTATTCATGGTACCTAACTAGGACATATTAAGCTTGTTAATTTCAAGGTATCCTATAGAATATAATGATTTACACCACGTAAATGAGGGAAATAGAGTAAAGATAAGGATTGAAGTTGCAACTGTTTAGGTACTAATATAAACAAAACAAGTACAAGATTGTATGCTATATGCCCTTGCAAATATTAAAGAAAATGCAAAGTATTTTTAGGTTTGATAAAACAATGATCATGATTATAAAGAATAAAAGGCGTCATTCTTTCATTAAGGATTTATAGAACATCTCATATGCTTCAATAACTTCCAAATACCACATGGTCTCTCTATCAGGTAATTTTGACAAATCAACAAGCTTATGCACCTGTTACATAGGGAATGTTTTTTATTAATCAACTTCATAAATTTTATCATATGATCCATTGCAAATAATGAAATTTATTAAACAAAAACATGCATCATCGAGAATGAAAATTTATGGCATTAGCATCAAAATAGAGAACTTTTTTCATCAATCAACTTCATAAATATTATCATATGATCCATTGCAAACATAATAAAATAATAATAAAAACATGTATCATCAAACATGGAAATTCATGTCATTAGCATCAACATAGAGAACTTTTTCCATCAATCAACTTCATAAATCTTATTATATGATCCATTACAAACAATGACATTTATTAAACAAATGAATTTATTATTGAGCAGGAAAATTGATGTCCTTAGAAACAACATCGTGATTTACACAAGAAACAACTTAATAAATAAATATATTAATATTGCATTGATAAAATTCACCCAAATTTATACAACAAGAGAAAGTACAAAATTATCACACATGAAAAATGATACAAATCAATGCAAGTATACTAGTAGCGTAGCATATTGACCTTAACATAAATACTTGAAGTTGGATGATTGCTCTTCTACTACTCTCCTTCATCCTAGGTCACATCTTTGCGAATATTATTGGGTCGTAACCACACTAAAGTGCTTCTTATAATAGTCTCACAGGAATAAATTTTCCACCAAGCTTGGAAATGTGATTGGTAAAGTAGCATGCAATTGTAAAAGATATTGAATATATTTCTTTAGATAAGTAGGAGTCAGGACCAATGGAAGAATAACCTAAGCCTTGTATGAACAAGCTAATTGCTTGCAAAACAAACACAGACATGGCTAAGGGAATTTTCTGCAATTCACAAAACATTCATATGCTCTCCGGCCCATCTACTTACTAGGGTGGTAAATGCTTTGAGGTGAACTTTTGCACTTATGGCATTTTTCCCTTGGAAAGATGGAATCTTTTCAATAGCCTTTTCCGGAATGTTATGAAGATAACCATTAATGGCTGAAAAATCAAAAGGTTTATGCAAATCATCAACCATGTTTACTTTGCTTAAGTACATAAAGAGGTTCACAGTATCAATATTGATTCTATTCCCAAATTATCAAGAACTCTCCTTGAATTAGCCTTGCTCCGATTCAAGGGTTAATCGAATAATTCCTTGATTTTTTCTTATAGAAAATCTTTTGGGATTATCCTTATGTGAGTCGCTAGATGAACTCAATCAATTTTGATTAATATGCAAGTCCCCCAATATTCTCATGAAGGAAACTTTCTTTTAATTCTTAGATCTATCAAGGTAACAAAAGACCTTGTCCCCGACAACGACACCAAAAATGGTACTGCTCAATTTGTACAGAAACAAAAAATATCCCAACCCACTAGCACAACCTAGGCAGCAACAAAGGTTGCACATCACTGTCACCTTAATTCACAACCTCTCACTTCAGGCTTTGTCTTTAAACCTAAGCCTAAGGGGGTATCCCAATTAGATTGATTATCTGTTTAAGTCTAGATGAAAGATATAGCAATGTTGAAGTTAATATAGACTATATCTAAGCAAAGTATACAATGTAAATTTAGTTCATGCACTTAGAAAGAAGCTTACACAACATGTGAAACAGTAATTAACAATAGATGTTCAAGCTTAGCTAATGAATTCACTTCTAATATTCAATGACAATGATAAACTCAATAGAAATGAAACAAGACAATATACCAAATCCATAATAATAACAGTTAGTAATATTGGTTAAACAATATGCCTTAAATATGTCACTAAATCAATTAGATCTCATCAATTAAGTACACTAAACATTAGATAGCAATAGATAAATCCAAATGCCGAGATACAATCAATAACACTTAGATTATTAGTTATTAGTGATCAAAGCTCAAAGGGCTTAGTGGTTAGAACCATTGGAAATTTCCTCTTTATATTTATGATTAATTTCCTTAGGTGTCAAGGAAAAAATTAGATCTAGAAATACTAAAAATAGTAAAAAATTGTAGAAAATTTCATAATTATAATCAGCCAGGAAAATTACCAAAAATGGCACTTATCAAATTCTCCCAAAATTCTGTCTAATTTTGAAGTAAAACAATGAAATTTTCTAGAATTACTAAATCCAGAAATTTTCCTTTTCTTTATGAAATTTCTAGATTGCAAAACTTGTAGTAAACGCCTCAATAAAAAATCAGAAATAATGTCTAATCATGAGTTAATACTAGATTTTTCAATCTAAATGATATTCAATTAAACAAAAAAAATATTTTATTTTTTTATCATTTTTATGAAAATAAATCTAAAAATGAAGGGTAACAGTAACAAGAATTTCCAAATTTTTATTCAAGGCTAATTTTCCAAAAATAAAATTTATCTAGGGTGTTCCAAGGAATAATTAACAATTTTTTAATCTAAATAAATTTTCTATGGAAGAAAAATTCAGAAAATAAAAAAATCTATCCAAGATATTCTAATTTAACCAATAGATCTAGGTGAAATATAAAATATTTTTGGGTTTTTCTTTTAGGGTTAGATTCCACCAACTAAAACAAAGAAAATAAAGAGATTTGTTTTTAATTTTATGGATAATTGCAAGAGAAATAAAAAAGACAAGTGCCTCACCTTCTTTTTTTTTGGGGGGGGGAAGCTAATGGAGTCTGTTATCAACTGATTTGTACAAATAGTTGAAACCTTATTGAGCCGCCAGTGTTGGAACACATCAGTGTTCACTTCCAGGGTATCTGGGTTTCATTGTATTTGGGTCTAGCCAGTTTTGGCTAGCCAGTTTTGTTTTTGAGTCGACATGACCATGGCCCCATGGGGGTTTGTATCAAAGTGTGCTAGTAGGGTCTGAGTGGCTCGGTTCCCCATGACTGGATTAAACAACTAAGGTATTCCAGGGAGTTTTTTCACCGTTAGATTATACTTTGCTTCAGGCGAAATATAATCTCTTGGTTTTTCTCCCGCTTCCTCCAAAGCTGGAATGCCCGATTTTGGAAATTTGGCCATGGGGGGTTATTAGGGTCCAACTATAATGTATAAACCTACTAGACACTATTAGAATAGGTTCTAGTCATGTCCTAGGTCTCTAGGACCCCCAAAAAAAATTTCGAAAAAATTTTACCGGACGCGTCGAAATTGGGGTTTTTTAATTTTTAATTATTTTTTAAATTTTAATTAAATTTCTCTATAGTTTAAATAGAGAAATTTGGGTCTGTAATTATGTCAGTCATCCGGGGTCCGAACTTAGTGTTTGATGGCTCGTTTCATAAGCCAAAAATCACACATGACCCATGGAGCAGCTAAACCCAACTTTCGGATGTCAATTCAGCCTCATAATTAATATTTTCTCTGAAAAGTCATTTACAGAGAAATTATTAATTAAAATAATAAAATTGAATATTTTGGAGATAATCCAAATCTCTCCAAAATTAATCAATTTGATTAAAATAAAAGGCTAAATGACATGGCAATGGACATTTATGAGGATTCCAATCAACTCCAATTGATTCCAGTCAACTATCCAGTCACTAGAAGGTTATCCATTCAAGCTAATTCGCCCTCCTCATGCAAAAATTCGATTTGGCTTGGTGTCAATTGATAATTGGGTTGGTGGTTTGCATTAAAGCCTAAGGTAGGCGCCCTCATGACTCATCAATCATCTATGAGCTTGGCTCTCCTTGCAACAAGAGTTAGCACCTACCACCTTCCACTTGTCTCTCTACCAAGTAACTCGCATCATCCTCAACCCTCACGTCAATCTACTTTAACCTCACGTCTATCCTAGTTGGAAGTTGTTTATTGGATAGTTGTTACTTCCCATGCAATCACCATTATATTGGCTCCTCTTACCATTCGAATTAGCACCTACCAAGCCTCCACTTGCCATCCATCCTATAGTTCGCACTCCTCCTTCAAGCTCACGCAACCTGCCCTAGCCTCACGTCAATCATTGTTGGAGAGGGTTTATTGGATGGTGATACCACTCATACCTACTTTGAAGTCGAGCTTGCCACCTAGTCACTCACACCTACCACTAAACTCGACTTTGACCATTGTTTAGCTCTCCAAGCCCTCTCATGATTGGAATTCGACTTACTTGTTTATTGCCAATTCGACCTAGGGTTTTAGCTTAGGATTTTAGTATAAAGAGAGGCCCTTTGGGGTTATTATCTCATGGATTTTTGGATGCAAGAAAACTCTGCCGAGAATTGTAATATTTTTATGCTCATATTGGAATAAAGATCAAGACTTTGGAGGTCCATGTGTTTTCAAATTTGTGTGGTGAATGTGTCCAATGCATTGAGGTGATATCTTCATATAACCTTCCTCTTATTTATGCAAGTGTTTCTTTCAATATTGCTAGCTCTAGAAGGCTATTTTTAGTCCATGAGAATAGTCATTTGTTATATTCAAGTTGATTATGTGTGTGATGTTTTCCAAAGATTTAAATGAGCAAGAAGTATTCGGTTATACCAATGTTGATTTAGTCTTGGTTATCTAACATACTAGCATTTGATTTCACTTGTATGTTTGAGTGTGTTGGGGTTTTACAGGTATTGTCAAAGGTGAAGACAAGTGTGAGCTAGGTTGCATCTAGCTTGACTTCACAAGCAAGGATTTTTTCCCACTAATATCTTTTGTTTTGCAGGATCCTCAAGCTCCTTCATCTTGTCTCCAAAACCAAG
Source organism: Larix kaempferi (assembly GCA_027924585.1). NCBI lineage: Eukaryota > Viridiplantae > Streptophyta > Pinopsida > Pinales > Pinaceae > Larix > Larix kaempferi. The sequence continues at coordinate 159,246 of BSBM01002359.1, read as the reverse complement.
CTACAAAGAGCTCTCTTCCTCACCCATCAAAGTTTCAAAAAATCTACATTTTAAAACTTGGTTACCTTAGATTCGAGCTGCCTTCCTCTAGCTCTCCCCTCACCTTCACTTTGAAGTCTCCACCTTAGTCTCTTTCCATTCGTCCAACCCCTTTAGCCCCACCTTCTTGCTCTCGTCCCCCTCCAAGTCTCCTCGTTTTCATTCCATCTTTGCCTCTCGCTTTTGTCCCTCCATCTTTACCCTAGCATCCCTTAAATTTCTCCCTAGGATTTCTTCACCTCCTCCTAGCTTTCGTTTCCCTTCTTTTAGTCCTCCTTTGCTCTAGCTTTCATCCTACATCTTTTTCCTCCCTCTTGCATTCGTTTCTCTCCCTTAAACTTTTCCTCCTTGCCCTCATTCTCTAGATCCATCCTCTACCCCTTCTCGTCCATCTTCCCAAGTGCCCTAAAACACATTAAAAATCAACAAAAACTTGATAGGGGTTAGTATCTAGTCATCATCTAGCATCATTCATCTTGTTAGTGGTAGATCTTGCATGTTGTTTATTAGCATTGTCTTCTCCTAGTTTATATTTCAAAGCTCATACTAGAAGTTAATTCTTTGCATTTAAAATAGTTTATTTGAACATATAGAGAAGTGATAAATTGCATGTAGCTCGTAGATTGTTTACAAACTTTTACATCTTTCAAAAGATAGAAAATTTTGCACAAAAATATTTTAAATTTTTATATCTTAGATCTCATTTCTAGCATATTTAGGGCAACTTTCGTTCGCTGGTCCATTTTCCCATATAAACTTTTTTAAACAAAAATCTCATATTTCTCATGTTTTAGGCTTTAAATTTTTATACTAGACTTAGTAGTTTTCATATCTGATTTGTTTTGATTTACAGAATAATGGGTCCTTGAAGTTGATCATTGTTGCAGGTGCTTGAAGTTGATCTTTGTTGTAGGCTCTTAAGAGAAAGATCCAAGAAGAAGAAGAGCATTAAACCAAAGGGAAGATCTAAAGCCAAAGAGGAGACGAAACTAAGTTGTAAAACCAAAAAGATGTCAACCATGAAGACTTAAAACTCACTCTCCTTTGTAAAAAGCTCTTTAAGAAGCTTCATATTATTTTTCTAGTTATTTGCTTCAAAGACCTTGCAAGGTTTTAAACCCAAGGTGTTTGTAATTGTTTAATAAAAATTTCAAAGTGGAGGAGGCCTCCACTTTTTGGTCTTCTTCCCCATTTGGGGAAGAGTGTTGGATCTTGTGGTTGGATTTAGCTTAGGTTATGGTTCCATGCTCTTAGATTAGTATTTTGCTTCAATAAGTCATTTAAATTTATCTTCCATATTTACTTACCCCCATGCTCTCCCGAGTAGGGTCTTGGACCTGAAAGAGATTCTTGGGTAGTTTAGCTTTATTTTCTCGTTTATTTTTATCTTGCTTCTCTTCCAAAGCCTTCAGCCGGAAGTTGTATCCTTGAGATTTTGTCTCAAGGGCAGGACCACATAATTTGTGGTTACTCTTCCTTCCCCGTCGGTTTCCTTGGCAGAGCTTTCAGCTAGCTAGAAGTTCTCAAGTGCAGGCGGTTCTAGTGGTTGATCCTGTTTCGGGGATCAATCCCACCTAGTAGATTAAAGTTTGTGTGGTAGAACACTAGATTTATTTATCTTGCAAGCATTATTGTTAGTAGTAATTCATATCTTGTGATCAATACTATTGTTTAAAATCTGTTTCAAGTTAAGATATACTGCTACTACATTCTTTCTGCTTCTTAAAATAAACCAAAGTCTCTTGAACTTGGCCAAATCCAAGTCAAGAGCACCCTCTATCGGAGGGCATTTTAGTTTTTTGCATTTCCCTGCATTAGGCATTGTTAATTTAGCAAGTCTCTTGAACTTTGGTCATAAGATCAAGTCAAGAGCGCTCTCTGTCGGAGAGTTGAACAAGGTTCTTTAATAATAAAATCTTCCACTCATACACCCTTTAATTAATTTATCTTGGTTTATGTCCTACACCCGTATGCTCTGCCAACCGGAAACGGTTGGGCTAGTACTCAGAAAGGTGGAGGACTTGTTAATTTACAAGTGAAAATCTAATTAAAACTTTCACCCCCATAACCAACGAACCGGCGTTGACATAAAGTATTTTAATCGGTTCTCAGGGGAGGCGCCGGACCGCCCAATCTGCGACACGGTGGCTGGTTAGCATTGCGCGCATCGCCGTGATTCCAGACAGGCCCCGACAGGTCTCTTAAAGGAGCTGCTTAAAACTACTTTCCGGACACTCTTTGAACATCCTTGGTTTTAGCCCTAATAATCAAGACAATTAAAACTTTGAATTTACCAAGATAAGCTGCACAACGTTCTCACAAACTTTCAATTCAAGCACTTGTGTCAAGTTTTCACAATTCATACTTAATTTTTGACTCCATAAGGCACTGGTCCTTTATCTTATATTTTGTTTGCCTAAATATCAACATTGGAGTATCTGCTATATTTCGTGAAAATTGATTTACTTATTGCCCAAGTGTATCTTTCATCTTGTATTTGCAACGTGGATTGCGTTATCTTGTCTTATATTCGAGTGTTATATTGTCTCTCATCTCAAAAAACTCCTAAAAAACACCCATCCGCATCACTACATTAAAAACATTTAAATACACAAAGAGCCTTAGACAACTCTTTTTTAGGGACTACCCCCCTTGGCTTCGTTAGGAGTTTTGCCTAAACGGAGGAGCTGGGATTCAGGTGACAGTACCTGGCTCATTGCTTGCCCCCAAGGCCACACCTCTCTCACTTGTAGTGAAGAGACAGCTTTCGAAAGATTTCCGCTGCTGGTGTGCATATTGGCGGACAACAGAGTCAACAAAGAATTTCTCCAATGGACTTGTTCCACAAAGATCACCTAGAAAGAGTAAGTGCTCAAGGCCTTTCACCCTTCATAGATGTATTAGAGTTATAATAATATTATAATGCAAATCATAAAGGGAATATGGACTCATCTACTTTTTACTTGAGTGAAACCCTACACAAAAAGGGATTAAATTTGCAAAATCTTATTGAGGATTAGTACAAAGAAAACCATTCCTCTATGTAAGAAAATCAATTAAATTTATACTAAACCATTACCATAGATCCAATCCATTTGGACAATCTTGCCCCTAAAGAAGCTCAAGAGAAATAGAACACAATGCTAGCACAAGATTACCTCCAATAGAAGAACCATGAACAAGAAAATTACCATCACCAATGACAAACTCCAAGATATGACCTCCAAAGCCAAGAAAATTGTATTATAAAAGAAAATGCCTTATAGCACCAACAACCAACAAATGAAATGAGATATGAGCTTTCCTTTTATAGCTTTAAAAGCTCAGCCTCTCAAAACCCTATCCAGAAACTCAAAAACCAAACAAATCCCTCTTGACATGAGAAAAAATAATAAAAATATCACTAAATGGTTGAGAAAGGCAAAAGGAGGGGACAAGAGGCTCAAAAGGGCCAACGACTTGCTTAAGAAGTAACAATTAGTCAAAACAAGGGCGATTTGGGTTTGAGGGAAGATTCTCACCATTCTTTGGCATGTGTGGGCCTCAAGGGGCTTCTAAAGCCTCCAACTCACTCCCAAAAGGTAGGGGAGGGTCCAATCAACATCGAACAAGGTCCAATACCAAGTTGAAACAAGGAAAAGTGCCACATGTTTGAGGAGAGAGAGGGAATAGCTCACACATGTGAGGAAAGGAGGGGCATTTCGGCACTTAAAGCAGGGTGTTTGGGGAGTTGGGGGTCTAGATATGCTTAGGAGGGCTAAAGGACTAGGATAGACACAAAAAGTAGGGGGGTACTAGCCTAGGAGGCTAGTTTAGGAGGGTGCATTAGGATGAGTGAGATTTGAATGAAAATGTGATGAGGGCTCACATTAGAAAGGGGGGTCATTAAGTTATAAAGTTAATGATCAATTAAACATTTAACTTAAACTTAGACGTAGGGAAGTCATGTCCTAACATTTTAACATGTTTTTAACCACTAGGATATTAGAATTATCATGTAACCATGTGTAAGAGGGACTCCTAAGACTCTAGACTCTAACTCTGTAATGTTCCGTTTTGATAAAACTGAAACAAATGACATGCAGAGCATGCGAGCCATAGCTCAAGAGCATGCAAGCATGCATGCATACAAAAAGTGAGATGCATGCAACTCAACTGAAAAATAGAAGAGAAAAGTGACTTAGGTATACAAAAGTTAGGGCATGCAATGTCAAAGTTAAAAAAGAAAGATAAAGTGAGTTACTTGGGATCCATTGTTGTTATTGATCGTTGAGGTTCGTGTTAAGAGCTCTGAGAGCCATTTAGGGTTTTAGGGCACACTGCCCTAGCCAACAAGTTTGGGTTCGATGTTGAAATCTATACATCCTAACCAAGTTTAATGGATAGATTACCTAGATCTATCATCATGCTTCAAGGAAGATAGAGGTTATTGCAATTTGGGGCAGAGGTCAAGCATATAGCGGGCAGGACGCATTCATCTAGCACCTTAAACAGTCTTAGGGCTGATCTATCTCTCATTGAGAAAGGGCGTATTCATTAACTGTCTTGGGCAGCAATTTCATCCTCAACCAAGACATGAAGCTCCGGCTAGATCGTGAGTTTCCTAGCTGGACATACAACGCATGAGCAGGGATCTCTGTTGGAGAAAGGTGTGGTCTTCATCTTGAGGGCGTGACTCTTACAGGAATTACAATCTGCATTTAAACTTGATCCTGAGCATCATCCTCCAATACTGAGAGTAAGCTTATGTAAGGCAGCGTTTCATCATTTAATCAGCAGTCTCCCCTTTATTTACTGCGTGGGCATTCATGAGAGGCATGGATCCCCTTGGGGCATCTACATCAACATAAGAAAGCAGCCATCTCTGGTTTATGGCAGAATTCCATCCTTATCAACAACCACTCATTATTCTAGTCTTCCTTATTAGATCTACATGGAACTGTGGGTAAATCGTGAGCAGTTAGGGCAGTCTCCATTCCTCACGAGAGAGCAACAACTCCTTTGTTTATTGGCAGTGGTTTCACAAATACAACCGCTCTCTGTTGTGGTTGTCATATAGCACATTGATTTCTGGCAGATCATGGTAAGGGTGTGATTGAACAGAGTTTAAGGGCAGCAGCCTCCCTTCCACTCCAGCGTGGGGTTCTCCTTGAATACTGGGTGCTGGAACTCAACCAAGAAGGAGAGTTCTTCATTAAATAAGGAGCAGCAGTATATCAGATTCAAGATAGCTCGTGGGTTCTTCCTTTCAGGGAAGCAATACTCACTTGAAGCCTTCAGAGTGAAGGAGATTAAGGGCAGCAATACATTATCAATCTTATACACCACTGTGGCATATCATTCTTGCAGAGATCCCATCCATTGTCACTGCTGGGCGGATCCATACCAGCCAAGACTGATATATACCTTGCATGCGTGTTGGAAAGCCTTCTTTACCTTTATACATCAGTTACCAATCCACAAGACCACTGTTACAGGTCAGAACTGATTTACATCTAAGATTCAGGTTCTTAGTTGACAGTTTGAAGCAATTTCCAATTGATTAGTTATTATAAAGTTACTATTGTCAACTTGGGGCATTTACAAGTTGATGGCTATTTTGCATTTATAATATTCATTCTTCATAGCATGCAATTACTTGGGTCCAACAATTGAAGAGTAATCTTATCATAACCAATCAGTCACATAAATTAGTGACTTGGAACACATGCAAGGGCAGAGTTGATAGTGAGGATATAATATGCATATCAGCTGTTAGGCTTGATGATATTGGGTTATGATGTTATTAATGTGATATGCAATTAATCTATGAGAAATTAACCAACATGCAAACCCATGCAAAGTACCAATAAGCTACCAAATCAACTGTTATTGTAACCACGTGAAACAAAGACAGTCAAGAAATCAGTTTTCCCTACGTGGAATCTTACAGTTGTATCAGAGCATGTTCCTCACCAGCTGTGAGAAATGTGCATCTTTAAGCAGTTAAATAAATCCAACAGATACAACTAGTGCCTCAGTGGTTACATCAATGGAAGTAAGTATGGAAGAAAAGGAGCCTAGTTGAAAAGAGGTAATGAAGGGCCTTGCCAAGACACAACAGAGGTTAGAGCATAACTTGCAGCAGTTTGAAGCTTTCCTATCTCAAAGCAAGAAGGGAAGGTTGAGCGTGCTTTTAAAGGAAGCGTCCAAGAGTCTCTATGATAAGTTTGGCTCAGTGTATGGGAGGTCAAAAGTCATTATTCATCCCACAAATGAAACTGGGAAGAGCAACAATCAATTAAGAAGAGAAGATCCTTGTTTCACATGTCAGGATAATTGGACACCTAGTCACACATATGGCAACCCTAAAGATGAATATCTCCTTGCATCTACAATTGAGGAACACGTAACACTTCCAGATGGCTACAAGACTGAAGAGGAAGTGGAGAAAGATGAGCATGCAGTACAGGTTGATGGTAAGTTTGACATTGAGTTGACAGTACATGATGAGGATGTGCTTGAAGAGTTAGCATTAGAGCTATCTTTTGAGTTTAGCAACACCAGCACAGTTGATGCATTGATTGAGGACAGGCAGTATGGTGAGTTGGAGTTGGCACACTCTTCATCATCCATAGCAGGAGTCCCAACATTTATGACAGGCGAGATACATGCGGAGAGGATTGACTCTATACATGTTAGGTCGGATGGAGGTTATGATTCACCTCTTGTGGAGGGGCCATTGATGGCTCCACTTGGAGTTGCAGATGTGTTGACGGGAGACATGCTCCAAGGACCATCCAATAGTGACATAGATACACACCGTGCTTTTCGGGATGAGTATAGTATAGATGTGTGGGATCCTGGTTCAGATGACACCAGCAGAGTGAGCACACAGGAGGATACAACAACACACAGGATACAGGACAGTTGTGGCACATGAGAGAAAGAGTGCCACTCATGGTTTGAGAGGACAGCCTCTAATCATGATTCTGCACGAGGAGCATGTGGAGTTCGGTATTCTACACGAGGAGCACTCAGAGTTGCAGGTGACCAAGGAGAGATTTAACATAGAGGATTTGGATCCGAACACATGGGATTGGCTCACTATGATTATCCCTGATTGGAAGTCCCACCTTTTGGTGGAATATTCCAAGGATTGCTTCGCATGTGAGTTGATGGATGGGCGCATCCAAGATGACCAATAGAAGGTAGTGGACGACATCATCTACAACAGAGACACCATATACCTCGCCTCAAAGTCTGCACTTAGGACCAAGATCCTGAGAACTATACATGAGACACCTTTAGAGAGACACCTCAGGACCTGTCAGCAGATTAGAGAGAGATTCTTTTGGAAGGATCTCGAGTATGATATGACGAGACACTGGAGGGAGTGTCTGACTTACCAGTTGCACGATTTAGAGCCGGATTATCTAGTCAGACTAGGACAACCCACCCTAGATTTAGGGGATGCCAGTGGAGGAGAGGTTGAGACTTGTTTATGGTAGAGCAGACTTTCTTTCCTAGTATTCATAATCCAGTCTGACCAGGGATTCGATACAAATGAGACAGCCAGTCTTCATTTTCTAGAGTTCACTCTTGAAGTTCAGATGCTTAGGCTGGGGTGCGTAGAGTATTTGTCTTTTGAGGAGTTTGCGCAACTTAAGGTTGCTTGGTCCTGTTATCACATATATAGTAGCCGGGCTACCATACATTATTTTTCTGATGTTAGTACACTATTCAGCCAGTTCCCTTACATTTGAGATGCTGAGATGAGCATCTATATTGGATCACTATAAGATTGTGGACAGCAGTATATATTCCCCATGCCATGACTGAGTCTCAAGACACTCAGAGAGATGACCGATGTAGCCATTATACCATTGGTACAGAGCAGTCAGTAGTGCCCAGAGTTACAGCAGCAGTTTCAGAGGACAGATGATGGTACAGGTTGATGAGCAATCAGGTATATGACTCAGCAGGTATATCATTGTGTTATGGTTATATTGCTTTTATATTTATTCTTATAGCATGTCTTAGCACTTAGTGTCATGATCTGGCGATCATATAGATATGTGGACCTGGTTGATCTTATTATATATATATTATATTGTCCCTACTCAGACTTAGAAGTTCACTATTCATACTCATTGGTTTTACCCTCCTTAGGGAGAATAGAGGTGATCATTCCACCATACCTTGGCTTGCTAGTGTCGGCTCCATTATTCATTGTCTTCATCCATCCATTACCTACCTTTTAGTTTATCACCCTGACTTACTACTTGACTAGTGACATGGAGGATCTTTTCCCCGCTGTAGCCTCTGTATTGAATGAGCTTCCCTGTTTATTGTGTCTCGGCTCTGAGTTGGTGACAAAACTTACCTATGGTGAGTTGGAGTTCCTTGTGAATTCCCCCTAGTCACTAAAGTTGTGTTGGCTAAACCTGAAACTTTTGGTGCTGCCATGAATACAAAATCTGGAAAAATGAAATGCTATATCTTGTATGAAAAGCCCATTCATGCAATGTGTTTCTAAACACACATGAATAAAAGGCATGCCAAATGAAAATGGCTATGAAAATAAAATGTTATATCTTTTGAAAAATAAATACCTAGGTAAACAAGCTATCCATGACACACCTAGAAGTGCTCAGGTAAACAAGTGCCTTAAAAACACACCTGCAGCAGAAAGCCTAAAATAAATGAAAATCTATGCAATGTGTTTATAAACACACATAGATCAAGGCTACGGAAACTTCAGGCCCAAAAAGCAATGGAACTTAAATGCTATATCTAAACAATTGCTGGCCTTATTTGTATTATGGATTGTGCGCATCTGTGAAGGTGAATAAACCCTCTTTGAACAACTCATCCATTTGTGAGACACCGCCATTCCCTGTGTTATTGCTCATTTAGTATATACTATGGTGTGTATTCCCTTTCCCTTGCCAAAGTGTCACAAAGTTAAGTCAGTCAAGTCATCCCTTAGCCTAGCCAATTATTTTAACCTTCACCCTTCACTAGCAAATTGATCACAGCTATGAAGTGAGTATGATCTTGAAAGTCTGGTCTGAGTAATATTAATAATTAATGACATTATATATTTGGATTTAGATCGCCAGTAATGATTACTTTGTGTTATAATGGTTATTTGAATAAATTGTAGAGCATGCATTAACCTTGGACACTTTGCAGCAGCTTATGATAATGGTCTGAGTTATATTGGGTCATGTTGACTTGGTTAGACCAAGGTCAACCATAGGACATGAGATGGTTGGACCTTATGATGACATGGATAGATGATATATGGTCTATGTATACATACATGATGATTCTATGCAGCAGCTACAGGGTTATGATGATGATTCTTGGTTTACAGCAGTGTTTGATCATTTACAGATTATTATTATTGGCCCTGTTCCAGTATATTGGATATATATTTTGATCATGCAGAGACTCATATGGTGTATGAGTACACATCTTGGATGGATTTGGACCTTCTGTGTCCAATGAGACAGTTTGTTTTCAGTTCCGAGCACTTACAGTGATGATTTTGCCTCAGTAGGCTGTCCTAGTGCAGTTTTGGCCTGTCGGAGGCCCTGTCAGAGCAGATGTGATTTTTATCCGGTTGACCTAGGGCGCTGATGATGGAGGGGGTGGTACAGCCACTTGTTTTTACCATATTACCCCCCTCCCGGACACATTGGTGCCCTCACCTTGACAGCGCAGGCACTCCAGGAGGCAGTTTGGGGCAGTTTCACGCTTCCTGAGGCATTTCAGGATTGGTAGAAATGGCTATTGAGGAAATCAATTTGGGCTACTGAGGCAATGTTATGGCATGGGATGATCAGTGATGATAGATCGGGGTCCTCCACACCTCCTCCAGCAGTTTCAGCTTCATCGGGGCCCGCATCCATCACTTATGGCACTTTTTGAGGATTTCTGAGGTCTTTTTGAGGCCTACGATTTGACTATGGAGGCACGATTTGGTACATTGATGATTATTTATTGATTATTGTGCTATGGGGATTGACCAAGGAGGGATAAAATTACCCCTTGGACCCACCATAAGCCTCTTATTATATTTTGTCATCATGATTTGGTGGGATTCCCCTCTTCTAGGGCGATTTTGTCCACTCACATAATATTTTATTTGTGATCCATGTATTTTATTGTTGAGCTCATCTCAACCATTGATTAGACATTTGTATCTTTTAATCTTAGCCACTCATTCAAAAAGTGGTTAGGGTTTTGGTGCCTCTCCTTCCTATTTAAAGGAGAGAGCTTCTCATTGTAAGGGGTCTTTGGCTCTTGGATTATTGGTATAGAAAAATATTCTTGTGGAAATTCTTGTGGTCTCCTTTGCATCTGGTGTTCTTAGATGGTGATTGGAAAGTCTATTGCAACCTAGCATTTGGAAATTGTGGCAAGATCTATCTTTTTGGAAATCATTGTTTGTCTACAGGAGGGCGACTTCAACAAGGGCGATTTTGCAAGGCTTCTTCAAATCGACTTTCTTGGCATTCGCTTGTATCAGGGGGTTATCATTAGCTTCATTGTGATCTATGCTATCTTTCTGTTACTTCTCTTGTGGCATTAGTCTTATCTCTTGATGCATCAAATCTGATATTGTTGATGTTTGTTGTGCAGGAGAGAGGGCGCATTGGCTTCTTGGATCAAATCGACTTGCATAGAAAACTACCTCAAAGCTTCTCAAATTGATCGGATTTGCATAGATCATCATCATCAAGGCATCTACAAGGTTACCCAGGTAAGATCCACAGGTTTGTTTCTCTTTCCTTTATCCAATCCATTGACATAGCTCATAAATTGTCAAAACCCCCATTTTACATTTTCTCAGATCTACTTAAATCTAGTGGGTTGTTGGGCATAATATTGAAAACCAACCTCTATAGCATCCATGGCATCCCGGATCTATAGTTTGGTGAGGATTGGCTTCCGTTTGATCCCCTTCCCAAGCCAACTTAGCTTCTCCCAAGCAAGGCGCACTTCCTGGTGGTTGTGAGTTGACCTAGATCTAGGTGGTGGGTGTTTGAGATCCCGCTTGATCCATAATCTACACATCAAATAACATACACCCAGATTGTTACTTTTCTGAAATTCACCTTGTGGGCCCTTTTCCACATTTTAAGGGATTTAATCCCCATTTTGGACCATTAGGTGTACTTAAACTCAGATCTAGTAAGATCTAGCCGTCGGATTGTCGTGAAATTATAGATCCATACTCCTACTTGACTGACCTACCCGGATCTAAAGTTTGGATGCCATCGGACTTGTCTTGACCCACCTAACCCACTTTTTCAGCCTCCTTGGATAAAGTCGCACCACCTTGGAGAAGTGAGTTAACTCACTTCTAGGATATGGGTACTTGAGATTCTTGCGGATTTGGAACGGGAATAATTCAAAACCTAGGTCTCGTATGTCACTTTGTCAAATCTTGCCTTGGGGATAGCATTCCTTGTTTTAAGGGATTGTGGTCCACTTGGGTCAAACCTAGATCTAGACCTACTTATCCACCAAGACCTTTATTGCCCACTTGTCCCAAGTACTAGGAGTCCTTAACCACAAGTCAACCCTACTTTGACTCCATTATCCCAATTCCCAAGGCACTGGTTATTCTCCAAGTCAATTCGACTTTCCTAGATTGTTGGATTAACTTGTGGTTTGACCTTAGTGTGGTGAACCAAACCCTTGATGCCATCATGCATTATGGTCAAGCTTGTCATGTGTACTAGTTAGCCCCAATTCAACCTCAAAACTACCCTGCATTGGACACGGTTCCCAAGGCAGTGGATCTTCCAACATTGAACTAGTACTCTAACCCTAGATCTCACTTCAAACATTATAAGTCACTCTCACATCAACTATGAACCAAAGCTATACTCATTAAACCCCTCACTTGGCTTGTGACTTCATCTTTAGGTCTAGGATAAACCATACACCTAACTTCACTTAGAAATACCCTGATTTGGTGTCTTGGTTTTGATCTCTCCTGTCGGGAGTAGATCAGGTCTCCCCCTTTGTTGTCTGGCCTAGATAACATAAAGCGAAGGTTGCCTCGACTGGCGTGACAACCATTTATTGGAGGTCGAGGTGATCGTGGTTGCACCTTTTGAGTTGCCCTTCCCTATTGCCATCCATGACTGGATACATCCATAGGGGTAACTACAGTTTAGGTGATAACAGGTCCTTCAGGGGCCGACAGATGGAGTCTTATGCTAGCATTTGGCAGACCGATGAGACGTGTAGAGAGTGTTTCACACCTTACAGGATAGTATGGGACCCTAGTGACTTTACCATTTATGGGCAGGAATGGGAAAGCATTTGGGTAGAGCACATCACAGGTTTGTCGAGGGTGCTAGCATGGCATGATAGTTGGATGGTTATGAGCAGAGGGGCACAACATCAACACAGTGGATTCTTCTTGAGGTTAGCCTGGGATCCGAGAAGGGCAGTAGTGGACAATACAACAGCGATTTGGAGTCTACGGGGTGCTCCTTGTAGGGATACTACATAAGGTAATGGTGGACGCAGTATGTAATCCGCTATTCTCATATTGATTTGGGACCCTAGGATTACAGTGACTGGCAGTTCAGTGGTTGTTAGAGATGAGAGGACCCTCATTTATTTGCAAGTAAAGGGAATTGAGACTTTAGTAGAGGTATTTTCTGAGGAGTTGGCCGAGTTCCCACCGTGGTTGATTACTCTACTTACAGGATGCTTTCAAGATATCTCTTGTGATGGTACCTATTATCACACCATAGTAGCAAGGCTACTATTCTTGCTTAGCAGATATCTACACATTTCAGAGCTTGGATTATTCAGAGCTTGGCTATGATGAGTTTATATTTTGAGATCACTCACAATCAGAGCAGTGTATTTTATCAGACTTATATTAGACCTTGTGTCAAGGCTGAGCCTTGAAAGTTCAGATTTAATGACCAATGTGACCCTTTATTCCATACAGTTTCAGTTCAGTGACTAGAGATGTTGTTGCAGCAGTGTTTCAGATGGTTTATGATGATTATTATGATGATATGATATGACCTATGGATTTCTGTTCATTGACTATGGATTATTATCTTGTTGCTTTAGTCATGTTCACAGCATTAGCTTGGTAAATGATTCATGATGTGGCACACTTTGTAATGTGGAAAATTAACTATCTTAAAGATGTTATGAAATGGACATATTACTTGCACATTTAGGTTTCTTGACAAGACTCATTGGTTTACTACCTTGCATAGATATGGTCTTTCTTGACATCATTTGTCCGCTAGTTTAAGCACCACTTTCACTTGACTCCATCCATCCATGACCTTCCTTATTTTGCTTTTACCCTTGACTTTCTGATATTGATGACTTCCCTTTTTGCTACCTTTGAGTTGGATCACATCCATGTTTGTTTAGTGTCTCGGCTCTGAGTTGATGACAGAACTTGCCTTTGGCAAGTTAGATTGTAGTCCTAAATCATTTTGGTCGGTTGTCCCGATGTTTGGCACTGGCATGAAGTCCCCCTAGTCACTTGAGATGGTGTTGGCTAAAACTGAAAGCTCATGTACTACTTATGGAAACTTGTATAAATTCGCCCATGGAAACTATAAACTCTAGAATGTGTTTGTTAACACATGTGAGTAAAGGGCAAGAGCGATGAACTGCTAAAAATACTCCTCGAAGAGTATAAGAAAGGTCAAAAAAGCAATGGTTCTTAAACTATATATCTAAATGATTGTTGACCTTATATATATATATATAAACATGCCTTGGATGCAAGCTGCAATTAGTTGTGCTTCTTAGCGCACCTGAGATCCGAAGGGTTATGTAGGCCAAAAAGGCCAAGAAATGAAATTGAATAATCCTGATGAACTTGGATCAGCTTGATGTAGACATGATGCCTCAGTTGAATAAGCACTCTCTAAACAACTTATCCATTTGTGAGGCACGGCCCTTCCCCGTGTTATTTGTCCAGCACAAAGTGTAGCTTCCCCCTTCTCCCAGTCCAAAGTGTCTTTTAGTTGAGTTTAGAAAAGTCATTCGTTTTGCCCAGCCTTGTTCCTAGCCTTCATCCTTAGCTAGCGGTTAGACCATGTCCAATGGGTGAGTTTGTCATTTAAGCTATTGTGCAAGTAATATAAATAACAATGGAATATGCAAACATGATTAATGCCACTAAATGATGTTATACTTTAAGTTAAGCTATGAGTATGATTAGAGGAACATGTCTTAGTATATTGATATGATTTATCCTTGGTTGTATATTGACCTAGTCAAACCCAGTTTGACTATGGTCATTTCATGGGATCAGTGATGATGTGGGCCATGTATGCTTATTGATGATAATTGATGGGCCCACATACTCTTGATGATGATGCTATATGATGGACATATGATTCAGATGGTGATTGATGCAGTTCAGCAGGTTTTATTATTACTTCAGATCATCAGATTATGCACTGTCCATATATGGTGGACCCTTCAGTTGGCCCATCAAGGCAACCCATGGTGTATGGGTACACATTCTTAGTAGTTTTGGGTCTTCTGGATCCAATGAGACACTTATCATTCAGTTCTAGGCACTTCTGACAGTGATAGATGCAGTTTTCCACTTGTTGACCAGATTTGGGGCTGTTTTCCCAGCCTGACCAGCAGGGGCCATGAGAGGCCAGTTCACCTAGGGCGCTATATGAGGAGGGGTTGGTCCAGCCACTTGATATTACCATTTACCCCCCCTTTTGGAGATCCTGGTGGGATCAGTTTGACAGCGCAGATGCCCCAGGAGGCAGTTTCAGCAGCTTCACAGTTACCGAGGCAGGTTAAAAATGGAATAAAAGGGTCACTGAGGAATTCGATTTGGGCAATTAAGACAAGGTTTTGGCACTTGGTCTTCACAGAGGTCTTCCAGGGTGAACCCCCCATCTTCCAGCCAGTTTTCATCAATTAGTGGGGTCCACAAAGGCCACAGGAGGCCTTTTACTGCATCTCCCTCACATATTTTGAGCACAGATTTGATCATTTGTATTATTTGGACATATTATTTTATTATTATTGTGCCATGGGGATGAGCTAGCAAGGACTGATGCCTCCTAGCCCCACCATGAGCTTCATGTGTCATGTCCTAGTCATATGAGGTGGGCCCATGTACTTTTGCCCCCTCTAGAGGATGACGTCACCCTCACTTTGTGCTTTCTAGCTATGACGTCACCTCTATTTTGAGTGATCCATGTGATATGTTATGTTGGCTCATCTTAGCCATTGATTATGTTGTGAGATCTTTTAATCTCAACCACTCATTTCATAAAGTGGTTTTGAGATCTAGGGTTTTGGTCTTTATTATCCTATATAAGGAGGAGACCCCCTCATAGTAAAATTCATCCAAGGATTTTTGGCTCTTGGCTATTGGAATAGAAATACTTTATGGGCATCTTGGATCTTGAAGTTGGAATGCTTGTGGTGATTGTAAATGCTTCTTCCTCTGCACTGACAGATACTGGTGGCCATCTTGATTTTATCTTCAACTAACATTGTTTTGCAGGCAAAGAAGACGTTTTGGAGAGGTGCGAATTGGTGGGGAGGCCTACCCTTCAAGCTTCAAAAGGACGTTTTGGTTGACAGGGAGTTGTTTTGTATTTGTACCAACAATTCATGTTTATCATCTCTTTGTTTGCATCTCTTTCCATTCTTCATTGATTGATTGATCTTTGTGTCCTTGATTGACAGGAATAGGGAAATCGATTTGGTTGAAAGAGGCAAAACATTGGCAAGAAGGGCTCATCCAAATTTGGCATTTGATCTTTGTGGGAAGTAATCCCCGTCACAAGCCTCTTCCATCTTCATCTTCCAGGTATGTTCCAAGAGGTATGAAATTCTTCTATCTTATCCATTAATTCTCTTAGATCTAAAAACCCTCATTGATTAAAACCCTCATTTTTCACTTTTTCTTAGATCTACCAAGATCTAGCTTGGCTTTGGGTATAATAAAAAGAACCCACCTCTATAGTATCCACGGCAATTCGGATCTATAGTTTGGTGGCATTTGGACTTCATTTGACCCTTCCCCCAAAGCACTTAGCCTTCCTTGACTGAGGTCGCCCTCCTTGGGTAGGTGAGTTAAGCTAGTTCCAACACATGGGTAGGTGAGATCCCACTTGATTTGCATAGATCTACCTTGATAACCTACCCCTAGTGCTTCACCTTGTTGATTTTCACCTTGTGGGCCCCATTCCTCATTTTGAGGGTTGTGCCCCACTTGGGTCACTTGGTGATGCATTTTGAATCTCAGATCTACTGAGATCTAGCCATTGGATGCCTTTGATTTTCAAAACCTACCTTGTATTGCACCTTGACTAACCTGATCTACATCTTGGTGGACATCCAACTCCATTTGGCCCTTGGTCTAAGGCACTAGCCTTCTTGGGGCAATTCGCACTCCTTGGGGATTGTGTCTTTTCCTAGATCCGCACTTGGGTGCTCTCAAATCTTTGTAAATCCATAGATCCAAGTCATAGAGCCCCTATAGTACCATCTCCCATTAATTTTGACCAGTGGACCCATCTTGGGCCATTTTCCCTATTTTAAGGAAGTGGGTCCCACTTGTGTATTTCATGGTACTAGATCTATCTTTTGGGTGACCCAACTTATACATTAGTTGAAGCAATTGTCACTTCTTAAGCCTTTTCAACCATATACTCAAACCCTTGGGTCCACCTAAGCTTGCATTGGTTTTCGTAACTTAACTTTCACACTTCCCTAGGAACCATTGCTTTGGCTAGTCTTTTGTCGATTAGCTATAGGGTCTCCCCCTTGATCTTATTCTGTCTAGGTCTAAAGCGAAGAGTGCCTCGGTTGTCGTGACTCCCAGCTTGCATTGGGAACCGTGGCATCTCTTGGGTCACCTATTTAGTTGTCCATCTCCTCTACCATCCCGGATGGGATACCATTAGGGACAACTACAAGTTGTGTGATAACAGTACCTCGCAAGATAGTACCTTGAGGAGAGGGTGCTACAGATCTCCTAGGATGATTTGGGACCCTGAGATCATCCCTGAATTCAGTTAGTTCAGCTTGATGGATTGGGGAGTTGCATTGGTATTTCCTGAGGACAAGCAATCTTGGCGAGGGAGGATTGTAATGTTCCGTTTTGATATAACTGGAACAAATGACATGTAGAGCATGCGAGCCATAGCTCAAGAGCATGCAAGCATGCATGCATACAAAAAGTGAGATGCATGCAACTCAACCAAAAAAATAGAAGAGAAAAGTGACTTAGGTATACAAAAGTTAGGGCATGCAATGTCATAGTTATAAAAGAAAGATAAAGTGAGTTACTTGGGATCCATTGTTGTTATTGATCGTTGAGATTCGTGTTAAGAGCTCTGAGAGCCATTTAGGGTTTTAGGGCACACTGCCCTAGCCAACAAGTTTGGGTTCAATGTTGAAATCTATACATCCTAACCAAGTTTAATGGATAGATTACCTAGATCTATCATCATGCTTCAAGGAAGATAGAGGTTATTGGCATTTGGGGCAGAGGTCAAGCATATAGCAGGCGGGGCGCATTCATCTAGCACCTTAAACAGTCTTAGGGCTGATCTATCTCTCATTGAGCAAGGGCGTATTCATTAACTGTCTTGGGCAGCGATTTCACCCTCAACCAAGACATGAAGCTCCGGCTAGATCGTGAGTTTCCTAGCTGAACATACAACACATGAGCAGGGATCTCTGTTGGAGAAAGGCATGGTCTTCATCTCGAGGCATGACTCTTACAGGAATTACAATCTGCATTTAAACTTGATCCTGAGCATCATCCTCCAATACTGGGTGTAAGCTTATGTAAAGCAGCGTTTCATCATTTAATCAGCAGTCTCCCCTTTATTTACTGCGTTTGGCATTCATGAGAGGCATGGATCCCCTTGGGGCATCTACATCAAGTTAAGAAAGCAGCCTCTCTGGTTTATGGCAGCATTCCATCCTTATCAACAACCATTCATTATTCTAGTCTTCCTTATTAGATCTACATGGAACTGTGGGTAAATCGTGAGCAGTTAGGGCAGTCTCCATTCCTCACGAGAGAGAAACAACTCCTTTGTTTATTGGCAGTGGTTTCACAAATACAACCGCTCTCTGTTGTGGTTGTCATATAGCACATTGATTTCTGGCAGATCATGGTACGGGAGTGATTGAACAGAATTTAAGGGCAGCAGCCTCCCTTCCACTCCAGTGTGGGATTCTCCTTGAATATTAGGTGCTGGAACTCAACCAAGAAGGCGGGTTCTTTCATTAAATAAGGAGCAGCAGTATATCAGATTCAAGATAGCTCGTGGATCCTTCTTTTCAGGGCAGCAGTACTCACTTGAAGCCTTCAGAGTGAAGGAGATTAAGGGCAGCAATACATTATCAATCTTATACACCACTGTGGCATCTCATTCTTGTAGAGATCCCATCCATTGTCACTGCTGGGCGGATCCATACCAGCCAAGACTGATATATACCTTGCATGCGTGTTGGAAAGCCTTCCTTACCTTTATACATCAGTTACCAATCCACAAAACCACTGTTACAGGCCAGAATTGATTTACATCTGAGATTCAGGTTATTAGTTGACAGTTTGAAGCAATTTCCAATTGATTAGTTATTATAAAGTTACTATTGTCAACTTGGGGCATTTACAAGTTGATCGCTATTTTACATTTATAATATTCATTCTTCATAGCATGCAATTACTTGGGTCCAACAAGTGAAGAGTAATCTTATCCTAACCAATCAGTCACATAAACTAGTGACTTGGAACACATGCAAGGGCAGCGTTGATAGCGGGGATATACTATGCATATCAGCTGTTAGGCTTGATGATATTGAGTTATGATGTTATTGATGTGATATGCAATTAATCTATTAGAAATTAACCAACATGCAAACCCATGCAAACTACCAATAAGCTACCAAATCAACCGTTATTGTATCCAAGTGAAACAAAGACAGTGAAGAAGTCAGTTTCCCCTACGTGGAATCTTACAAACTTGACATTACGTAACTGTCCATGGTGACCATATACATGAGATGTTTACATTACATTGAACCATAGGGCTTAGGTGCTCTAATGTATGGTGAACTGCACCTAGGAAATGTCTCCAACTTGGAGTATTTCGAGTGAAAAAACCTTGGAATATTTACGATCATGAAGATATAAATAATCCTTGGTAAAAGAAACACTCAAGTGTCATTCCCTTTGTGCAACCATCATAGGGGAGCTGAGTATGATTTATAATTGGCCCTTTACATATACAAATATATCTGAATTATTTTGGTTCTAACATTTCTCTGCAGTGGTTTGTTATTAAAAATATCTTCCGGGAATTCCGTAGTGGTCATTTTTACTATAAATTATATCATTACATTATATTACATTATTACATTATATCTCCTGATTCTCAATTACATCATTACATTATATTACATTACAGCACAACCATGGATCACTTGATACGATGATATAGTTTACATGACTGCCTTAAACAGGCCATACATTAAACATCCTCTTGATTATTAGCATCTTTACCCCTAGATAAGTCCTTGTACAAAATATTAGGGGTAACAGACCTTTTATTCATGATTTTCAAATTACGGCCAGATTCTTATCGATTTCCAATTTTTGGGGTCCACTAGTTCAATGACCGATCTGGTTCTGATAGGATGTGTACGGACTCATTATCGAACTCGCATACACATCCCACCATTGGGTGCACTCCATTGGTACCTTCCTGGACCAATTCCAAGTGGGTTCACATAAACCTTGAAACTATCTGGGTAGAGAAGATTTGTCAATTATGGCATATTCAAGAGGTTGAGATAGAGGAGCACTTCATCTTCCACTGCACCATCTACTATGAGATTAGTGGGAAGCTGCATTTCTTATTCAAGGGAATCAGACCCTCCAATTTCTTCAAGTACCCCAATGAAAGATGCTTGACCTTATTCATGCAAGAGGCCCTCCATCTCAATACCCATTCTATTCAGCCTTCTACTAGACTAGATTCCACCCAAATGATTATTTCCTTCTTTATAGTGCTCCCATCAACTAGGGGCACCAAGAGAAAACTGATAGCAACATTGCTTCCATCTCCAAATCAATGTGGACAAAAGGGATCATCACCTCTCCCCAGAGGCCTTGTTATCACACAAAGTGTAGTTGTCTACTTTAAAGGTCTTATCCAGGATGGTTGAGGAAGACAACTAACCGGTGACACCTAAGAGGGCCTCGATTCCCAAGATGGATTGGTTGTCACGCCAATCGAGGTACTCTTCACTTCTTGTTATCCAAGCCACAAACAACAAAGTGGGAGACCCTAATCTACTCTAAAGAAAGACCTAACCCAAACACCAAATCAAGCAAATCAAATAGTAAATATGGAGTGAAAGGTGTAGAACCCTAGATTTAAGGAATTGAGTTATTGTAGAGTCTTAGGGAAGATGAGATATGAAAGTTGATTAATTCAACTATAATAGCTCAGAATTAAGGACAAATCCAGGATATAAGTGTTAAGGTAAATGATCAAAATCAAATGCCTTGGGAAACGTGTTTTTAAATTAGGGGAAACGGTCCCAAGGAGTAGATATGGATAAATTATGACTTCCTAACACAGCTTGACTGTAGATCTAACAATATCAAAGCTCGCAAGCAAAGATCGGGCAATCAAACAACTGAAAAAGGGGCAAATTCCGAGAGGGCGCAAGAGAGAGAGATCAGTGCCTTGGGATTTGGGTAGAAGGAGTCCACAAAGCATGACGCCCTAGGAAACCCACTTCAAGCTTGGCATAAAAGTGAAAACCCAAAAATCGGTCGCCACGATTTGAAGTTGTTTGAGCTAGAGAATTTTTATAAATCTTAACTTAGGGTTTGAATAGTGAAATTTAATGGTGACGATTGGATTGGATCCCAAGATAACAAAAATACTTTCAAACGTACCTGGATATGCTTGCGGCCGCCTTGCAAATTGATGATCTTCCCAAAATGAAGCAATCTAGAGTGAGATCCAACCTCCCCAAGTAAAATCGATATTCCTCCAAGGTGACAAATACGCCCTTCCCTGCCAAAAACGATCTATGGTAAGAATCGATCAAGCATGAAAGAAACTATACGGAAGCAAAGATGAAACAAGAAGCATCAAAATGACCACAAGATACAATAGAGATACTCCTTGAGACACAAGTTGTTTTGAGAGAGAGATATGGGGTTTCCCCACAATAGCGTCCCCTTCAAAGTCGCCTCCTTCACTACCACATGACCCCTCCAGAAAAAGGTTTGAAGAGAGATAGATCCACAATGATATCACAGAGAAAAGACTATACAATCACTTGCAAGAACATTCATCAAAGCATCCAAGAGATTTGCAAAAATATTCTTTATTATGCCGGAAATCCAAGAGCCCAAAAGGTGCCTTTACAATTAGAGGGTCTCTTCCTTAAATAGGAATGAGAGAGACCAAAACCCTAACCACTTTATGAGTGAGTAGTGGAGATTGTTGCCGCCAAGATGCACACCTGGGGGAGGGAGCGCAGCAGAAATCTTTCTAAGTTGTTCAGTGTGGCCTTGGGGGCAAGCAAAGAGTCAGGTGCTGTCACCTAATCCCAACTCCACCGTTTAGGAAAAACTCCTAACGAAGCCAAGGGGGGTAGAGCCTAAAAATAGTTTCTAAGGCTCTTTAAGTTTGAATGTTTAGTGATGGGAAGATTGTTTTTTAGGAGTTTTTATGAAAAAATAAAGAGATTTAAACCAAGTTTATTCACAAAATTAATGATATATCCACAGCATACAGTTTGAAGGATAGCAAATTGAATCAAAAATTCATCCACAGCATGATATGATAATCAACAATAACTCATGAAAGATAATAAGCAAATAGAGAGATTGAATAATTGTTGTTGCTGAAAGACCAGTGCTAAAGGAGTCATTGTCTGTTGGAGTGCTAAGAGAACCGTTGTGTGAATGCCTCTTGGTTTATTTTATTATATGATTTTGAAGATGAGGTTGAATTATTGTGGGATAAGGGGATTTCCGATATACCTTGCGGTACAAGAAATGTGTCCGAAATGTGATCTAGGTGGCTCCGTACAAGGACATGTGGGCTAGAACGGAGTCTCGAGAGTGGTGTTCAACACTACACCAACAAGGATGTAGTCCAACAATGTTACAAATATCGTGTCGGCGAATATATCACCGAGGATCCAAAAACAAAATATCGGATTTACCGGGGAAAATGTCGGCAAACATCAGCAATATATCGGCGAAATTAAAAAATACATAATATTATTTTTTTGACTCGGCCAATATTTTTCTGATATTTCCCAATTTTTGCCGATATTTGCCGATTTTTTGTCGATATTTGTCGATATTTGCCTTTTTTTGCCAATATTTGCCGATGTTTGCCGATATTTTCAAAAAATCGCGATATTTTCAAATGGCAATATTTTTGCCGATTTTTGCCGATATTATCATCGAGCTGGAAACATCGCGATGTTGGCGATATATCGCCGATATTTGTAACACTAGTGCTCTGAGGTCGCCTCCCAGTGGTTCCTTAGTCAAAATTTCCCCACTTTCGATCACAGTGTGGCAACGCCAGATTTTCGTTGGTTTGAAGGGACTTAATTTTATTAAAATTGAAGTTTTTTAATTAAATGTGAGAAAATTGAAGAATGCGACACTTCCACTTTTGATATCCCAAAACTATGGGTAGAGCATACATGGAGTGGGCAAAATTTATTCGTTACGATTGACTCTCCGACAAAGAGCACTCTTGATCCGAATTAGAATGAGATTCAAGAGATTTATTGAGTTGGTAAATTTTAAGATTGACTCCGCGACAGAGAGCACTCTTGATCCGCTTTAAGAGCGTGATTCAAGAGATTTTGAACACTACTTTGTTTGTTGAAAATAAAATGTTGAAATGAAAAGAGACAAGTTTTCTAATTATCTACCCAAGAGTCTCTTTCAGGTCCGAAAGCCGTACTCAGGAGAGCAAGGGGGTTAGTATTCAGTTTATTCCCAAAATAAAGTAAAGTAGAAACTGAAAGAAAAGTCTAGATCTAGTTGCAATAATTGAAAGAACTACTCTAGCAAGCAAAACTAATCTAAAGCAAAAAGTAAAGGGGACGGATACAAGCTTCCCCAAAATGGAGGAAGGGAGTGTGGGAGCCGTAATCCCACTTGCCTTTAATTAAATTATTACAAGTTTGAACTCTCCGATAGAGAGCACTCTTGATCCGCAAAAGCGAGATTCAAGAGACTTTATTAGATTAAAAGAAGCTTAAATAAGTACAAGGGATTAAAAATGGTCTTCTTTGATGGTTCAAGCTCCTAAACCGCTTTTCTCCTTCGATTTTCTATGACAAAAGGACAAAAATCAGCGAACAACCAACCTGTTAGAATGTTAGTATTTGTTAGTATAACCACAAAAATTGTACAACTTAGTACTTGCAAATGGTAAGAAAAATTACTACTTCAAGTACTTAAGGAAAACAACACTTAGATCTAACTATCAAAATGTGAATCTAAAGCATTTTTAGATCTAATTTGAACAAGTAAATAACAAATGATGAAGACTTTAGCTTTAATTTACTTGCAAGAAAATAGTAACCAAGAACAGAGAGTTTAGATTTTTAAATGGGAAAAAAGGAGAATCCTGCTCAAGCATGAATCTTCTTTGAGATCTATGGAAACCAATGGGAACAAATTGAGGAGTGATTCTTCTAAAACTTGAAGAAGAGGAAGATGCAGCTGAGCTCTGCTCCTTACTCCAAAGCAATCCTGAAACTTCTACACACTGATGATGAACATTGAACATGTTCATAAAACTGGTGGCTCACAAGAAGTCCAACTATGGTACAAAATAGTTGGTAACAGAGATCAAAAGATAAAACAATAATAATCGACGGCTAAGATGAGCCGGAGCTACAATACATGGATCAACTCACTAAAGAGAGGGTGCGCACTCACTAAGTGGCCCTAGGGGGGTCGCATCACATGACAAATGACTAGGACAAGTGTAGCAAGCACATGGTGGGGCTACGAGGTATTAATGTCCTTCACTAGCATCACCCCATGGCACAATGATAAATAATGTGACTTAATAACATCACAAAGTGACCAAATGACCAAATCATGGCCCCCTCAATAGCAGAATAATACATCAAAATAATAACCCGAAGTGTGTGTGGACCCAACTGAATGTTGTAAGTTGTGCCGGAAGGTGTGGGATGCATCACAAATAACCTCTTAACAGACCTCATGCCAATTCCTTGCCTCAATTGCCCAAATCAATTTCCTCAAATACTATTTTATTCCATTTTTAATCCTCAGAAAATCACATGTAAATCAATAAAATGCTTGTAGCTCTCTGCTTGGAGCCCCGGGCACAAATCCAACTATGCCAAAGTGTCTGAGGGTATGGTAATATGGTAATTTTAAGTAGTTGGACCCCATACTCCCTCTGTAGCGCCCTAGGAGAACCAAATAACAATCCAACTATGCTGTCAAGCCATTTTATAATGGCAAATCTGCACAAAAGTGACAACCTAAGTGAAATCTCGTCCGGAAGTGCCTGTAACTGAAATCTGAGTGTACCAATGGACTCAAAAGGTCCAAATGTACTAGAGATGAGTACCCATACACCCTGTGGCTACCTGTGTAATCATCTATAGTCTCAACCATGCCTGGACATAATAAAAATAATGGTCTGTAAATAGTAATAACAATAAAAATCTATCAAACCATCATGTGAAACTTGTGTCTGCTGCATGGAACCATCAAATAGGAATCAAAGGAAGATAAATCATCAACCTCGAACATCACTGGTCCAACTCATCTCAAATCCTATGGTTGACCTAGTCAAACTGGGTTTGACCAGGTCAAGACTGATCAAAAAATGACCTAGGCTTAAAATGGCTGATGCTGCAAGTGCAAATGGATAAGGTATGCTCTTTTAATCATTCTAATAGCAAGACTTAAAGCATAAAGTGGCATTTCATTGGCGGTTAAGCAATAATCATATTAAATATAAGACCAAAATTAAAATAATCAATTACTTAAAACAAAACCTCAAGAATATACTCATTTCATGGTCGTGATCATTTTGCTAAAAGTGGGTGAAGGTGAAAAATACAAGGGTAGGATAAGGGGATGACTTTAATGACTCAACGCTATGATACTTTGGATAAGGGAAAAGGAATACACACTTAAGCATATGTTGGATAATATACACACAGGGAATTGCAGTGTCTCACAAATGGAATGAGTTGTTTTGAGAGGTGCTTATTCAACCTTGGCAAATGTCTACAACTCACATCCAAGCTGAAACAGCTTTGTGAGGATCTTCTCTAGAACCGCCGTAACTAGGTGCACAACTAACCGTAACTTGAGGTTCTAGGGGACACTTAGAATTAGCTATCCCTTACTCCATCTCACATCCCAACCCATAGGCTCCATGAGGAATTTAATCATTACATAATATCATGGCCAGCAGTCTTTAGATTTAACATATATTTAGCCACTGCTCTTTAGGCCTCATGACCCTTTGGATTTCTTATGTGCTTATAAGCACAACTAATTGCAGCTTTTATCCAGGGTATTTTCCATTTCATTTCATAGCCCTCTTTCATTGTGTTGAGAAGCACAGTTTTAATTTATTTCCATGGGCTTGTACAAAAGATATAACAATAGTTCATTCGTGCATGTAATGATGGTAGTACAACTTGCTTCAGGTTTAGCCAACACAACTCAGGCAACTAGGGGATTACCTACAATCAAGACCAAACATCGGGGCAACCAAATCCAACTCACCTAAGCTCAGGAACCAACACCAGCGGGTTCTCCTGGCCCAGAAGGATCACGGCTTCGGTAAGTTCTGTTGCCAACTCAGAGTCGAGACACAAAACAACGGGGATGCTATCCAACACAGAGGCAAAAGTGGGGAGGTCCTCCATATCACAGGATGAGTTGTAAGTCAAGGTGAAACCAAGAATGGAAGATAACGGATGGATGGAGAAAGTGAAAGGTGATGCCAAAACTAGCAAGCCACAAATGGTAGGAATGATCAGGTCCATTCTACTAAGAGGATAAAACCAATGAGTATAAACAAGAACTTCTAATTATGAGTAATCAAACCATTTAGATAATCATTAAAACAACCATGTCTACATAACATATATATGTACTGCCAGATCATGACCACTAGATACCAAGTCAAGCTACAAAGATGAGCAAAAGAGCAAAACAATCATAACCAATGCACATCCATATACCTGCTGGGCCATATACCTGTATCCGCCATCTGGATCGTCAATAGTCACTGGAAACACTGCTACTGTGAAAACTCTGGGCACTACACTGCTCTGTATGGAACAAAAGTGGTCACCTCGGTCATTAAATCTGGGGTCATGAGGCTCAGTCTTGGCATAAGGTTTATCATGTTTGATCTGGGGCTGCTCTGATATGTGAATGATCATAAAAAGTACGACTCGTCGTAGGCTGATCTCATCAAAACTGTGTAAAGGCCTGGCTCAAAAATATACAAGGAGCTGCTCTACAATCATGGTAGCCCGGCTACTATGGATGTGATAACATTTGGCTCCAGCTGGGACAAGTGCTCTAAGGGAGAGAATACTTGATGGTGATGAGTTAGAGTCGCCAGTAAATGGGGTGTTGTTGAAACATTACTACCCCCTTGTCCCTTTGGATGATTGACTTTGCTTGCATGCTTAGAGTAGGTAAGTCTTCGAATAAGCTCATTTGAGCAGTAGGATTTGTTGTGCCTTTTCCTTTTTCTGAATGTTGAGTATTGAGTTTTCTTTTTCTTTTTGATGAGTCTTTTCTTCTTGCTGAGTTGATGATTGAGTTGAGTCTTACTCCTTCCAAGCTTTTCTCATCTCCTGCATGCATAACTTGAAAAATGGTTAAAGTCTTCTTCAGTTTTTGTTGTTCTTCTGTGTCAAGTGAGTTGAGTGTGCCTTCTTCGAAAAGCTTTCCTTCCTCCTGCACAGTAAAATAAATAAAATTTACATGCGATGTCATATTAGTATTTCTTTTATGCATTTCAGTATCTGTTGTAGAATAGATTTCATTTTCAGCTTTTATTTTATATTTTTCTCCCATACATGCATCATGAGGTATTTTAGTGGCCATGAGTGCAAATACCGTGCAAAAAAAAAGATGAAAGCAAGGATGATGAGTTGTTGGATTGAAGATTGATGCGGAGCAGTTCGAGACCAAAGATTATGAGGTTCTCAAGCACTCTCTCCCTTAGAGCACTTGTCCCAGCTGGAGCCAAATGTTATCACACCATAGTAGCTGGGCTACTATTCTTGCTGAGCAGATATATGCACTTTTCAGAGCTTTGCTTTTACAGATATCAGCTATGATGAGCATATTTATTTGAGATCACTTACAGATCAGAGCAGTATATATCAGACATTGAGTAGACCTTGCGCCAAGGCTGAGCCTTGAGAGCTTAGATTTGATGACCGATGTGACCTTTTGTTCCATACAGTTTCAGTTCAGTGCCCAGTTGTACTGTTGCAGCAATGATTTCAGTGGTTCTTTATGATGACTATTTGTGAGATACAATGATGTGACCATTAGACTCGTGATGTTATCATTGGATTATTATCTTGTTGTTTTAGTTATCTTCATAGCAGTGACTTGGTATGTAACTCGTGATGTGGCGGTACTATTTAAATAATAAAATGAAATATCTTGGATGGTTTTATAAAATATAAATTTGGATGTATTACTTGCACTCTAAGGTTTTCTGACAATACTCATTGGTTTCATTACCCTCCTGTGAGCATAGACATGGTCTTTCCTGACATCTTTGTCTGCTAGCCTAGGCGCCACATTCACTTGACTCCATCCATCCATGACCTTCCTTATTTGGCTTCCACCTTGACTTACCTTCTTGAATTTTTGATATGGAGGACTTGCCCATTTCTACCTCTGTGTTGGATCGCATCCATGTTTGTTTTGTGTCTCGGCTATGAGTTGGTGACAGAACTTGCCTTTGGTGAGTTGGATTTTATGCCTAGATCATTCTGGTCGGTTGTCCCGATGTTTGGCTTTGTGCGAAATCTCTAGTCACACGAGTTGTTATTGGCTAAAACTGAAAGCACATGTACTACTTATATTGGAAATCTCTTATAAATCCTATGAACTTAAAATTCTAGAATGTGTTCCTCAACACACGATGAATAAAGGCTAAAGCAATGAAATGCTAAAATACCCCATGAAGGGTATAGAAAGGTCCAAAAAGCAATGGTTAAACAAATGCCATATCTAAATATTGCTAACCTTATAAATGTAAATATGCCCTGGATGCAAGCTGCGATTAGTTGTGCTTTTTAGCGCATGTAAAATCTCAGAGGGGTCATATAGGCCAAAAAGGCCATGAAAAGTAAATGAATGATCCTAATGAACTTGGATCAACTTGATGTAGACATGATGCCTAAGTTGAATAAGCACTCTCTAAACAACTTATCTATTTGTGAGGCACTGCCCTAACCTTTGTTATTTTGTCCAACATAGAGTGTAGCTCCCCCTTTCCCCGTCCAAAGTGTCACTTAGTTGAGTTGGTCAAGTCATCCCCTTTGCCTAGCTTTGTCCTTAGCCTTCATCCTTTGCTAGCACTTAGGCCATGTCCATTGAGTGAGTATGTCTTTAAAGCTTTTGTGCAAGTAAACAATAAATAACATTGAAATATATATGTATTAACTGTCGTGGAATGATGTTTATATTTTAAGTTAAGCTTTGAATGTGATTAAAGGAACATGTCTTAGTCTTTTGTTATAATCTAGTCTTTGGTTGTATTTTGACCTAGTCAAACATAGTTTGACCATGGTCATTCTTGGGATTCGTGATTAGATGGACCACTTATGTTTATGGATGATGATCTATGGTCCCACTGTCCACATACACTTATTGATGATTCCATATGTTGGACATATGCTTCAAATGATGAATGATGCAGTTGGTCAGTTTTATTATTATTTCCAAATCATCATATTTTACATTGTCCGGGTATGGTGGACCATACTCATGACCCCATAGGTTATCATGAGGTGTATGAGTACTCATCTCTAGTGGATTTGGGTCTTTTGGATCCATTGAGACATTTATCTTTCAGTTCTGGGCACTTTTGAGGATTATAGTTGCAGTTATCCACTTGTTGACGAGTTTGGGCATGTTAATCCAACCTGTCCAGCAGAGGCATTGGAGGCAAGTCATTGCCTAGGGCGCTACAGGGGAAGGGGTGGTCCAGCTACTTGTTATTACCATTATACCCCCCTTCCAGACATGATGGGACCTTCAATTTGACAGCACAGGCACCCTAGAGACAGGTTCTGGCACTTTTAGGGTTTTCAGGAGGATAAAAAAATGGAATAAAAAGGTCAATGAGGAATTCGATTTGGGCAATCGAGGCAAGGTTTTGGCATTTGGTCTGCTCTGAGGTCATCCATGGTGAACCCCCCTTCTTCCAGATCAGTTTACACCAGTCAGTGGGGTCCACAGTGGCCACATGAGGCCTTTTACTGCATGTCTCTCTCAGATTTTGGGGACAAGATTTGATCATTTGTGTTACTTGGACATGTCATAGACTTATATTTTATATTATTGTGCCATGGAGACATGCTAGTGAAGGAGATTAATGCCTCCTAGCCCCACCATGTGCTTTTAGTGACTTGTCTAGATCTTGATGATGTCGCACATGTATTTTTAGCCACCCCCATGTGTGACGTCACCCTCATTGAGTCACTTTTAGCTATGACGTCATCACTTAGTTAAGTGATCCATGTGATATATTGTATTGGCTCCTCTTAGCCGTTGATTAGATTGTTATATCTTTTGATCTCAAC
This sequence comes from Larix kaempferi, assembly GCA_027924585.1. Classification (NCBI taxonomy): domain Eukaryota; kingdom Viridiplantae; phylum Streptophyta; class Pinopsida; order Pinales; family Pinaceae; genus Larix; species Larix kaempferi. Next base: position 129,306 of record BSBM01002359.1, on the reverse strand, counting down.
CAATGGTTTTAAAAAGTGGTTTTGTGGTTTAGGGTTTTGGTCTTTATTATCCTATAAAAGGAGACCCCCCTATTGTAAAAGCACCTTTGGGCTCTGGAAAACTTGGAATATAATACTATTTTAGAGATCTTCTTCTTGGCTTTGATTGGGTTGCCCTTGTACATGATTATGCATCTTTGCTTTTAGACATTTTTTGCTTGTAACAGGTGAATTCGACATCAACAAAGGGAGGCCGAATTGATTAAGCTAGAGTGCGATTTTACTTGAAGGGAAGATTGTAGGGGTTGCCCACATCCCCCTTGGGCAAGACGTCTTCATCTTGAGGGAGTTTTTGTGCTTTGTCCATTGATTGCTTCTTTGACATGACATGCTCAGATCTCATTGATTTGTGGATAAAATCTAACGTTTTGTAGTTTGATTTACAGGTTGAATGGGACATCTCTCCTCCTAGGGCTTGGACGATTTTGCTTGGATTTACTTGGATCTAGCTTGAAATTGTAACTAAGGGCAAGGATCATGCATGTAGAAAGTAGCCGCAAGCTTTTAACGTAAGATCTACAAGGTATGTATCCATTTCGCTTGTTCTCCATCCTATTGGTCACATAAACCCTTAAAATCTAAAACCCTCTTTTTCTATTTTTTTAGATCTACTTGGATCTAGCATGCTTTTGGGGATAACATTAAGAACCCACCTCTATAGCATCCACGGTGATTCGGATCTATAGTTTGGTGGTGTTTGGCTTTCATTTGACACATTTTCCAAGGCATATTAGCCTCTCCAAGGGAAGTCGCATTCCTTGAGGAGGCTAGTTGGGCTAGTTCCTAAACGTGGGTAGGTGAGATTTTTGTTGCATTGAATAAATCACCCTTGAAAACCTACCCCTAGTGCTTCACTTTTGTGATTTCTACCTTGTGGGCCCCATTCCTCATTTTGAGGGTTGTGCCCCACTTGGGTCACTTAGTGATGCATTAGATCTAGTGACATCTACCCATGGCATGCTCTTGATCTTGAAAACTCACCTTGCTTTGCACCTTGACTATCCCGATCTACAATTTGGTGGACATCTGACTCCATTAGCCCCTCCATCCAAGGCGCAAGTCATCCTTGAGTCAATTCGCACTCCTTGGGTAGGTGGCTTTTTGCTAGATCCCACACTTGGGTATTGCTAATTCTTGGCCAATCCATAGATCCATGCCATAGCATACCCCTAGTACCATTCTATCCCAACTTTGATCTTGTGGACCCTACTTGGACCAATTTTCCACTTTTTAAGGAGTGGGTCCCACTTGGCTAATTTTCATGGTACTAGGTCATCTTTAGATCTATTATTTAAATCTCATAGGTAGCCCTTGTCATTCATTGGTTGAACTATTTGTCACTTCATAAGCCTCTTCAACCACACCTTAAACCTTGGGTCCACTTAATCTTTCCTAGATCTAACTCACCATTGACTTCCTCCTTTCATTTTACACATTTCCCTAGGATTCTTTGGGTTAGCTAATATTCATTGATTGGCTAGGGTCTCCCCCTTGATCTTGATTAGTCTTGATCTAAAGTGAAGAGTGCCTCGGTTATCGTGACACCCAGCTTGCATTGGGAACTGTTATCACGCCATAGTAGCAGGGCTACTATTGTTGCTTAGCAGATATCTGCACATTCCAGAGCTTCCATTATTTAGAGCTTGGCCATAATGATTGTATATTTTGAGATCACTCATGATCAGAGCAGTGTATTATTCAGACTTATGTTAGACCTTGTGTCAAGGCTGAGCCTTGAGAGTTCAGATTTGATGACCGATGTGACCCTTTATCCCATACAGTTTCAGTTCAGTGCCTAGAGATGTATTGCAGCAGTGTTTCAGATGATATATGATGATTATTCTTGTGATGATGTTGTATGACCTATGGATGTTTTATCATTGACTATGGATTATTATCTTGTTGCTTTAGTCTTGTTCATAGCATTGGCTTGGTATATAATTCATGATGTGGCAAAATGTGTAAAACTTAAAATGAATTATAAAATGGACATTTACTTGCACATTTAGGTTGTTTGACAAAACTCACTGGTTTACCACCTTACATAGATATGGTCTTTCTTGACACCAGTTGTCTGGTAGCTTAGGCTCCACCTTCACTTGACTCCATCCATACATGACTTTCCTTATTTGACTTTAAACCTTGACCTGTCTTACTTAACTTTCTGGTACTGAGGACTTCCCCTTTTTCTACCTCTGTGTTTGGACCACATCCCTGTATGTTTAGTGTCTCGGCTCTGAGTTGGTGACAAAACTTTCCTTTGGTGAGTTGGATTGTAGGCCTAAATCATTCTGGTCGGTTGTCCTGATGTTTGGCATTGGCTCGAACTCCCCCTAGTCACTTGAGATGTTGTTGGCTAAAACTGAAAGCTCATGTACTACTTATGGAAACTTATGTAAATTCGCCCATGGAAAATAAAAAGGGGCAAGAGCGATGAACTGCTAAATATACTCCTCGAAAAGTATAAGAAAGGTCCAAAAATCAATGGTTCTTAAATGCTATATCTAAACAATTGTTGACCTTATATTGATATGTAAACATGCCCTGAATGCAAGCTGCAATTAGTTGTGCTTATTAGCACACCTGAGATCCGAAGGGTTGTGTAGGCCAAAAAGGCCATGAAATGAAATTGAATGATCCTAATAAACCTGGATCAACTTGATGTAGACATGATGCCTAAGTTGAATAAGCACTCTCTAAACAACTTACCCATTTGTGAGGCACAACAATCCCCCGTGTTATTTTGTCCAGCACAGAGTTTGTAGCTTTGCCCTTCTCCCAGTCCAAAGTATCTTTTAGTTGAGTATAGACAAGTCACCCCCTTTGCCCAACATTGTTAATAGCCTTCATCCTTCGCTAGCAGTTTGACCATGTCCAATGGGTTAGTTTGTCATTTAAACTATTGTGCAAGTAATTACAAATAACAAAGGAATATGCTAACATGATTAATGCCATTGAATGGATGTTATACCTTAAGTTAAGCTGTGAGTATGATTAGAGGAACATGTCTTAGTCTACTGATATGATTTATCCTTGGTTGTATATGGACCTAGTCAAACCTAGTTTGACTATGGTCATTTCTTGGGATCCGTGATGATGTGAGCCATGAAGGCTTATTGATGATGATGTATGGGCCCACATACTCCTATTTATGATACTATATGATGAACATATGATTCAAATGGTGATTGATGTAGTTCAGCAGGTTTTATTATTACTTCAGATTGCACTGTCCATACATGGTGGACCCTACAGTTAGCCCATCAGGACAACCCATGGTGTATGAGTACACATTCTTAGTAGATTTGGGTCTTCTGAATCCAATGAGACACTTATCTTTTATTTCCAGACACTTCTCACAGTGATAGATGCAGTTTTACACTTGTTGACCAGATTTGGGGTCGATTTCCCAGCATGAGCAACAGGGGCCATGAGAGGCCAATTCACCTAAAACGCTGTATGAGGAGGGGGTGGTCCAGCCACTTGTTATTACCATTTATCCCCCCTTCTGGAGAGCCTAGTAGGCTCAGTTTGACAGTGCAGGTGCCCTAGGAGGCAGTTTCCGCACTTTCACAGTTACCGAGGCAGTCTAGAAATGGGATAAAAGGGTCACTAAGGAATTCAATTTGGGCAATTGAGGCAAGGTTTTGGCACTTGGTTTTCACAGAGGTCTTCCAGGGTGAACCCCCTATCTTCCAGCCAGTTTTCGCCACTTGGGTGGGTCCATAGAGGCCACAGGAGGCCTTTTACTGCTTGACTGTCACAGATTTTGAGGATAGATTTGATCATTTATATTTATTTTGGACATATTATATTATTTTAATGTGCCATGGGGATGAGCTAGTAAGGATTGATGCCTCCTAGCCCCACCATGAGCTCCATGTGTCATGTCCTAGTCATATGAGGTGGGATTTTGTACTTTTACCCCTTCTAGTGGATGACGTCACCCTCCATGAGTACCTTTTAGCTATGATGTCATCATTATTTGAGTGATCCATGTGTTATATTGTTATGTTTCATCTTAGCCATTGATCATGTATTGAGATCTTTTAATCTCAACCACTCATCTCAAAAAGTGGTTATGAGATCTAGGGTTTTGGTCTTTATTATCCTAAGGAGGAGACCCCCTCATTGTAAAATCATCTAGAGATTTTGGCTCTTGGCTCTTGGAATAAAATTTCTATCTTTTGGAGTACACGCTTGGGTTTGGAGTGGATGTTGGTTGCTTTGATTGTAAATGCTTTTGTCCATTGCACTGGAGGATCTATTGTAGCTATCTTGCATATGTTGCCATATCTTTTTACAGGTTAAGAGGACGTTTTTGACAAGTGCAAATTGGTGGGGAGGCTTGCCCTTCAAGCTTGGAGGAAGACGTTTTGGTTAAATAGGGAATGGTTTTGTCTTTGTGCCAACTATTATTTGCTTATCTCTCTCTTGCTTGTATCTACCTTCAACATGTTAAACTAATTGATGCTTTGCTCCTTGGTTTTGACAGGTTAGAGGGACACACATGTGGCTTGGAAAAATCGATTTGGCAAGAGGGCTTCAAAAATTCTTCATTTGATCTTTGGCAAAAGTAATCCTCATCTCAACTAGCATTCATCTCTTCATCCAGGTATGCTCCAAAGGTATGGTCTTCTTCTTCCTTGGCTTATCCATAACTTCTAGATCATAAAAACCCTAATTGATTAAAACCCTCATTTTTACTTTTTCTTAGATCTACTTGGATCTAGCCTAGCTTTTGGAAAGATATTGACAACCCACCTCTATAGTATCCACGGCAATTCGGATCTATAGTTTGGTGGTGATTGGGTTCCATTTGACACACTTTCCAAGGCACTTAGCCCTCCATGAGCAAAATCGCACCACTTGGGAGAAGCTAGTTTGGTTGGTTCCAAGACATGGGTAGGTGAGGTCCCACTTGATTCATGATCCTCATACTTGATAACCTACCCCTAGTGCTTCACCTTGTTGATTTTTGTCGTGTGGGCCCCATTCCTCATTTTGAGGGTTGTGCCCCACTTGGGTCAATTTGGTGATGCATTTTCAATCTCAGATCTATGGAGATCTAGCCATTAGATGCCCTTGATTTTCAAGATCCACATTGATACTTGCCTAAACTACTTGGATCTACAATTTGGTGGCCATTGGACTTGATTTGACACACTTTACCATGCTTTTAGCCCTCCTTGGGCAAAGCCGCACACCTTGGGTGATTTAGTTTGCCCACTTCTAGAATCTAGGTAGTTGAGACTCCATTGGATTTGGAAAGAGCATACCTTGAAACCTATATCTAGTGTCTCATTTTGTGAAGATCTGCCTTGCGGGTAGCATTCCTTGTTTTAGGGGATTGTTGTCCACTTGGGTCACATCATGAAACATTAGATCTAGTAAGATCCAACCATCACATCTTAATTAGCCCACTTGATTTGCATCCTAGGTGTCCCGATCTACAAGTTGACATCTATTTTGACTCCATTAACCCATCCATCAAGGCACTAGTCCACCTAGGGCAATTCGCACTCCTTGGGAGTTGTGTCAAGTCTTAGATCCCATATGTGGGTATCTCTAATTTTACCTTAGATCCTTAGATCTACTCTTTGCATACCGCTTAATACCATCTGCACCCCTAACTTCACCTAATGGGTCCCATTTGAGCCATTTCCATATCCCAAGGAAGTGGGCCCCACTTGTGTATTCCATGGTACTAGATCTTGTCACCTTATCTCATTATGTGGCCTAAATCTATCATTGGTTGAAACATAAGTCATTCCCTAAGCCTCTTTCAACCTTCTAGGTCCACCTAACCTTGCATTGGTTTCCGTAACTTGTCTTTTACATATCCCTAAGAACCTTTGTTTGGGTCCAATCATCTTTGATTGGCTATAGGGTCTCCCCCTAGGTCCTGACTTATCTCGATCTAAAGTGAAGAGTGCCTCGGTTGACGTGACTCCTAGCTTGCATTGGGAACAGTGGAATCTCTTGGGTCACCTCTTTAGTTGTCCATCTCCTCTACCATCTCGGATGGGATACCACTAGGGACAACTACAAGTTGTGTGATAACAGGAACCATGGCATATCTTGGGTCACCTCTTCAATTGTCCATCTCCTCTACCATCTTGGATGGGATACCTTTAGGGACAACTACAAGTTGTGTGATAACAGGACTCTGGGGCCTCATCAAACATCATGACCAGGAAGGTCATGGAAAAGCTGAATTTAACGATCACTAGACCATATTCAAATGTTTGGGCCATGGATTCTAGACAAGTTCATGTGATTGGCATCATTTTGAATCTACCTGTGAAATTGGCGAAATACCCTAATATCCATATCACCATGGATGTCCTAGTGATCGATGTACCAGACAAGTCGGGCATGCTCCTTTCAAGAAAGTGGGTTGTTGATCTAGGGGGCTCCATCCAGATGGATTGGAGTTATGCCACAGTACCTGCATCATAAGACTCTCTTGTTAAATTGCATATAGAAAAAGCTAAGAAATATCATGTTGAGGATCCTAAGAATTTGAAAAATGAGTATGATTTCAACACTGATAATAACGGAAACTATGCAATTTACTCCAACTTTCTAGCCCCTGTAAAAGAACAAATCAAAAATGAGAAAGTTAATGAGATATGGAGAATGAATTTTGATGTAGCACATTCTAGAGCGGGTAAAGGGGCATGTGTTGTCATCACTTCACCTAGTGGGCAAATTTTCAACTCTGCTTATAGGTTAGAATTTGAGGCAACCAACAGTGTGGCTGAATATGACGCATTACTTCTAGGATTGGAAATTGCTAAGGACATGGGAATCAAACTACTTCGTATTAAGGGAGACTCAGACTTAATAATTCTCCAAGTAAAGAACAAGTATGCATGCAAATGTGAAAGACTAAAAAGATATAGGAATGCAATATGGGACACAATGGAATTCTTTGATGCATTAAACCTTATTGAGATTCCTCGAGATCAGAATTGCAAGGCAGATAGACTAGCAGTAGCTGCATCAACACTTCAGCCATCCAAGGAACTGTTAAATGGAAATGGTACACTAGAGATAAATTTTAGACCATTTGTTCCGGATAATGTACACCATTGGCAGGTTTTTCAAAGTGATGAACAAATCTTGAGATTCATCCACAATGTAAAAGAATTTTCAGATTTTCAGGTCAACTTCCAAGAGGAAGGTAAAGAGTATCAAAAAAAAGATGATCAGTTCAATACTATCCCTAGGGGCTTTGTGGAATTAGAGCATGGTTTTGATCGGCAGGACAGATATAAGAATAAAAAGGAAACGATCAAACCTGGGGAATATATAGAAATAAACATCGGAACAGACAAAGATCCAAAATTAATAAAAATTGGAAAAGAAACTATTATCACACATATAGTAGCCGGGCTACCATACATTATTTTTCTGATTCCAGTACACTATTCACTGATTCAGCCAGTTCCCTTGCATTGAAATGTTGAGATGAGCATCTATTATGGATAACTATCAGATTATGGACAACGGTTTTGTTCCCCATGCCATGACTGAGTTTCAATACACCCAGAGAGATGACCGATGTAGCCATTTAGCCATTTATACAAAGCAGTCAGTATTGCCCAGAGTTACAGCAGCAGTTTCAAAGGACAGATGTTGGTTCAGATGATGAGCATTCAGGTATATGACTCCGCAGGTATATTTTGGTGTCATGGTTATATTGCTTTTATATTCATTCTTGTAGCATGTCTTAGCATTTAGTATCATGATCTGGCAATCATATAGATATGTGGACCTAGTTGTACTTTTATATATATCATATTGTCCCTACTCAAACTTAGAAATTCTTGACCTATACTCATCGGTTTTACCCTCCTTAGGGAGATTAGAGGTGATCATTCTCACCATACTTTGGCTTGCTAGTGTTGGTCTCATTATTCACTATCTTCATCCATCCATGACCTACCCAGTTTGTTGTTTACTTGACTTACTACTTGACTAGTGGCATGGAGGACCTTTCCCCGCTATAGCCTCTGTATTGGACGAGCTTCCTTGTTTATTGTGTCTCGGCTCTGAGTTGGTGACAAAACTTACCTTTGGTGAGTTGGATTAGTCCCCTAGTCACTAAAGATGTTGTTGGCTAAACCTGAAACAGATAGTGCTGCCATGAATACAAATTATGAAAAGAAAATGTTATATCTATTGTGAAAAGCCAAATGAAACTGGCAAAGAAATATCAAATGTTATATCTATTGTGAAATGTAAATACCCGGGTAAACAAGATGTCTAAAGACACACCTGGAAGTGCTCAGGTAAACAAGTGCCTTAAAAACACACCTGCAACAAGAAGCCTAATGAAATTTAAATCTATGCAATGTATTTATAAACACACATAGATCAAAGGCTATGGAAACTAAAGGCCCAAAAAGCAATGGAACTTAAACTCTATATCAAAAAGATTGCTGGCCTCATTTGTATTATGGATTGTGAGCATCTGCCAAGATGAATAAACACTCTTTGAAAAACTTACCCATTTGTGAGACACCGCCATTCCCTGTGTTTTGCTTGTCCGGTATATGCTATGGTGTGTATCCCCTTTTCTATATCCAAAGTGTCACAGTGTTAAGTCAATAAGTCATCCCTTGGCCTAGCCATTTTATTTTTAGCCTTCACCCTTCACTAGCAAATTGATCACAACTATGAAGTGAGTATGGTCTTGAAAGTCTAGTCTGAATTATAAATAATAATTAATGACCTTGTATATTTGGATTTAGATCGCCAGTAATGATTACTTTTTGTTATAATTGCTATTTGAATGGATTGCAAAGCATGTTTTAACCTTTGACACCTTCCAACAGTTTGATGACAGTTTGAGTTATATTTTGGTCATGTTGACTTGGTCAAACCCAGTTTGACCAAAAGTCAACCACAGGACATGAGGTGGTAGACCTCAAATCATACAGAGATATGTTATATGGTCTGGTACAGGTCACCATGGTGGTTCTATGTAGTGCATAGTGGAAAACATCGGCATCGGCAAAAAATCGGCGAGGGTCCCGAATACAACTTCTCGGCAACATCGGCGAAAAAATCGGCAAAAATCGGCAAACCGCGACCAACATTAAAAAACACAAAATATATTCATTTTTTCATAATTTTAAACATATAAAGCAACATCAACATCAAATAAATACATTGGCACATAAATATGGAGAAAACACTAATATATATCATGTAGTCATGCCAGATATAAAATGGTACATCAAAGTCGATACTGAAAGTTTGAATCCTGATAGTGAAAGCTGCCCAATAGTTACATAGTACTCAAAAGTGGACAACCAATGGTCCAATACAAAACGACGTCACAAAAATCACAAGTGACAAAACTAGCAGCTAGCTATCTGTCTCTGATATCAATGCCCTCTTCCTCTTTTACGGGAAAAGATCATGGGCTGTTTGCCAGGCCTGCCCCTAGCAGTAGAAGGTCCTGGCCCTGCACTAGATGTCGGAGGGTGAGTAATGGCCATGGGTGTCAATGAGGGACTAGATACATCAACCACTATAGAAGGTGGTGCTGATGAACCACCCTCCATGAAGTCCTCAGGGTCAAACTGGTCCTCCTGCTCCACCTCCTGCTCCTCCTCCCCCTCCTGCCCCTGTCGCTGCTGCTCCTCCTCTAACCATGCAGGTGCCTCCTCCATGATAGGCAACTCAATCTCCACCCTCTACTTGGACAATACATCAATATTGTCCAAGGAAATGACACCCACCTCGGGTGTTCTCTCTACCTGCTTCATCCACAGTCGGAGATTGTAATGGACATACACCAAGTCATTCAGGCGTGGGAAACCCAACCTGTAAGAGGGCGATACAAAAAATTTAATGAGTATTGACTCTTGAGGCCCGAGGGAAACAATATGATAGAGGATAATAAATTACAATGAATTTAATTGCTTTGTTCAAGTTCTTACCTGGTGCGTTTCTTTGAGTGTATTTTATCAAATACACTCCAATTACGCTCACATCCAGAAGAGCTACAGGTTTGGCTGAGGACTCGGATGGCAATTTTTTTTTAAATTTGGTGCCCTTCCACCATATGTTCTCCACCGAACAGCTACAACAAATAAGAAAGGAAGAGAATTTCATTACATAATTCAAATTTCAAATTTCAAATGAAATGATAAAGCACAAATAAAATTTAAAAATTTAAATTTCTAAATAAATTCTAATTTCTAATCACTTACTTGGATTCAAAATGTTCCTTGCTTGGATAGCATCGGCAAAGCCAAATAGTCCAATAACATCCCGATACATCTCCATCTCGTGGTTAATATTCATGCGAGTGTCAACATCAAGTACCATCCTGTTAATACATTCGATGAGCCCTTCCATCACCTCGCCATCAAAATCAAATTTACTCTGGTAGGTGTTGTCCCCCTTTTTTGACAAGGTTATAGGGCAGCGGGGGACAATCACCAACAACAGGTCTGGGCCCTAGCATCAGCAGTAAAAAGGGGGTGTCTACGGGCAGCATGAGAACAAATAACAACTATCAGTCGAGGAATATAAATATTTGGAACAGAAATATGAAATCAGAACAGGTATGCTTGCTCCTGAGCGGTTAAAGGCTTCATCTAAAAATGATTTGTAACCAAGTGTATTTCATTGTGAGCTTCAACATTTTCCAGCATATGAGCATGATGAAGAGCGTGGTGCTGGACAGAGCAGAAATGTCTTTAAAAGTGAAATCTATTTGTCCTCGGTCCACTGTCTCATTGTGCCTGGCCATTTACACTTATAGACCTTTAGAGGATATGAGTAACTACTTGAGGGACCGATTCTCTGGGTGGAATTTGTGGTCTTGTTTGTATCAGTGCTACTTTGAGCTAGAATTCAGGCACAGGAGCACAACTCCTCCTATATGATATTATAACTGGAAAGCTGCTCTTTTCATCTCATGTATTTGATGGTATTCGAGTGCATGGAATTCATTCATCTTGTTGCTTAGTTCAAGACATTGATCCATCCTGTTGCAAAAGAATTTCTACAGTTACAATTGCAGTTTATGGGGAAAGAAGAGTAAAGCTGTTTGATGTACAACTTAATGGAAAATTGGATAGTGAGAAAAGATTTAAAGCGCAAGTTAGTTTGGATTTGTTACAAAGTGTGCCCAAGTTCAGTCAGTGGGTCATGGATGTTCGGTTTTTAAAGGGATTAAATAAGGAAGTCTTGAACAAACATTATGGAGCTGAAGAAAAGGTCACAGGCAGTTTGCTTGTCATTGGCCTTAGTGACAATTCAATATGTCTTTGGGATACTGCTCGATCATATCTACTTTTTGACCTGAAATGCAAAGTGCCCGTATATGGACTTGCAACTTCAATGTGAGTGATATAGATAATCCACACTCTCTTCCCAATGTTGATATTATTGCAGGACCAATTCTTTTTGGTCATAATGCTCGGATTTGGGATTGCTACATCTCTGATAAGATAGTTATCACAGCCAGTGAGGATTGCACATGTGACCCACACAAGTTGTTCACGCGGGCTTTAAAGCCACAGTCCCATTGGCGGTTGATTAATGAGAAAATAATGCATTGTTACACTACGAGTTCAATTTAATGAACAGAGCAAACAAGCAGAACCCTAACTCGAACTATTCCGAAGAAGTTGGATTGCATCGGCGGTCAAGTCTATCTACCACGCGATTTTTTCACCTTTTCTCTTTCAAAATCGTGGCGGCATTCCTCTCAGTCGGCGTCCTCGACTTGTGGTGATGAATGGGCAGTTGTTACGAGTTATTTGATAGTGTGAAGCTTGGGCCCTTCGATTTGTCGTGTGCATGAAACTCTTCAACGACAGCTGGCTCGCAGAGAGATAATCTCGATGACAGAGCTCGGGTTTTTGGCGATAAATCAGCGCAGCAGGTGTGCAGACAAATCACGAGTCATCAGTTCACTCGAACTCTTGTCCATCTATCACGCCATCAGAAAATCGGGCTCCACCGAATCGAAAGGAAAATAGCGTGTTCTTCAAACAGCCGAGTTACATTTTGACGCCAGAATTCGGGGGTAAGTAGAATGATCAACGCACAGGGCATCTCCTCCTAAATTGACAGCTGACTGGTTCTGAATGTACAATTATCTGGCAGTATATCATTTCTAAATATCCCTTTTGAGAGAAAAGCACGAAGTTGATATGCACTACAGTGGCCGTTTAATAATCGATATGTGAAATCGAATCCTAATGAGGTCGTGATCTCCCGTTAGCTTTGTCGTTGGTAAAATGACACCGGTGGTTAAACGCGGGGATCCTTGCGATGACTCCGCTTCATACTTAGAGTTGGGATCACAATCCGTGATTCGCACAGATTGAGGCGCCTTTCTAACAGCTGCTAGGCGTAATCTCTGGCCAGCCGATTTATTTTTATGCAGAGTTATATCCAACTCGGAGATTGGCTTTCGGCAGATTGTTAACATAGCCGAGTTTTTCTTTTTCTTTGGCCAGAGGTCACTTTTTTGGAGCCATTCGCTCATATCAACTCATCCACTTGTCAATCCTCATAAGCAGTTCTATTGGCAGCCAATTGCACAAAGTTTAAGTGCTGGATGAGTCGACTTAGCTGGTGAGCAGTTCTGGTGATGTGGCACCGTTGAGCAACCAAGACAGTTGCATTTTTTTTACTTTATTGTCTTATTATTTTTTAAAAGTAGGTGAGGTTTTGAGCCTATAAAAGGCCAATCTCTTTCATTGTAAACCGGATGGAAAATTTCTGGGTTTTTTATCCCTGTTGAGCGTTAATGAAAAAAAATCAGCTGGTTTTGTGGACAGATTGAGCAATTTTCATATGCTTGTGTGATGTATTTCAAATTGTAGAATGAATCTAGCTTGTGAGGGCTTTATCAAGCACAATAGATTAGCCATTTAGGATTAAGTTGGTTAATTATGCTTGAACAATTATTTTCTCAATGGACATCAGTATTCGGTTGTACAAAATGTCGATTAAGATTTGATTGTTTATGCATTCTAGATTCGTCTCACTTTTTATGAAGCATAAAGCCTCCATGAGCTCTCTTTTGACTCCATTTCCCCTTCTGATACTGGCACTGGTCTTTCCCTGAGGATTGATCTTCCCTTCCTTTTCCATCACCCATTTTGAAAACTATCTTTTGTTACTTCCGTTTCCCTAAGGCAGCCTTTTCCATTCACCTTGCCCGTTACTGTACCTGCCTTAGCGATCCTAGTTTAGGGATACCCCCCTAGTGTTGGAGAAGAGCCAACCTGAAGCGAAGAGGAGAGGAGTGTGGTGACATTGGCCTCTCTCCTGAGAGAGTTGTCATTTCGGTTGGCGTGTTGCATTTTGGGCTTTCAAACGACACGCATGCCATTTCGGAGGACAACAGTAGGAAAAGGCGGGATTGAGGTAAAGTGCAGCTACATGAATAGGTCGATGGAGCATCCCAATCCAACAGGTATCAATCAAATCCCATAGCATCATTTGTCTATTGAATCCAGGGGTACCCTTCCCCACATAATAAGACCGAATAGCCTCTTTGGCCCTATCCATGGCCTCATACAAATAGCCCATAATGGGGTTATCACTGTCAACTAATCTCACAGCCTTTACCAAAGGTTCACTAATTGAGCACACTTCCTCCACTCCTTCCCAAAAGGAGTCGGTGTACACCAATCTGGCAATGGCCTTCCCATCCTCTCTCCTGCTATATCTGCAATCTTGCCACTCATCACAAACAAACATTTGCTTCAGCTCAAACTGAACTCGAAGCAAAGACTGAAGAGAAATGAAGTTGGTGGCAAACCTTGTGATGCCAGGATGCAACAACTCCCTGTCTCTTGTGTATCTCCTCATGAGGCTAAGAACAAAAGCATGGTTATATATGAATTGGTGATACTCCTAGCCTGATCAATGACCTCCTTAACGAAGGTAATTTTCCCCACTTCCTCCAGCATCAAATCAATACAATGTGTTGCGCATGGAGTCGAAAATAGTGAGGGATGCCTCTCCATAAGCAATCTACCAGTAGCCACATAATTAGCTGCATTATCTGTTATGATCTGCACCACATTTTGCACATCGATCTCCTGGAGGACCCCATCCAACAATTCACATAACAATGTTGCTTCTTTTATCTGTGCTGATGCATCAACAGATTTGATAAACATGGTACCTTTAGGGCAATGTACCAAGAAATTGATAAGGGTCCTACCCTTCTTATCTGTCCAACCATTGGACATCAATGTGCATCCTGAGATCTCCCATGACTCTTTGGATTCCTTCAATCTAGTGTTGATGTCCTTCTTCTCTGCTTGAAGAATAGGCCCCCGAATCTCCTCATATGTAGGGCACTTGTACCCTGGGCCAACAATAGCAATGGCATCACACATTGGCTGAAAAAAGGGATTGTTTCTTGTGATGGTAAGAGGCAAGTCGCTCCAGAAAAGCATCCTCCCCATAAGCCTATCTGCTTCTTCCTTCTCCTTTTTTTAATCACAGACTTGATGGAAGGTTGAGCACCACTTCCGGTCCGTGGAACAAAGAAAGATGAGGCAGCCCTCATGGAAGGTGAATCCATGGTAGTGGAGCCCCTACCACTAGCCTCCGTGTGATGATCATGTGTCTCTGAACTCCTAGCCACTCCACCAGCTGCAAGTTCAGCTCTATTTGCAGCGGACTCTTCCCTTTTTCTATACTTTGTGTGAATTGAATCATGGGCACTTCTCATAATCTCGGGGGTAACTGCACTACAAAGCCCCACATCATTGCCCAGGAGTTTTGCCAAATGGTACTTCAACCTGCTAATGCCTCCCGTCATAAATTGCCCACACAATTTGCAATTCAGTCGCTGCCGGTTTGTTCCATCTTCAGGCTCCCCATATTGCCAAAATGGGTCCAACGCCTTTGGCATTTTTGCAATGGCAATTGATAGCCTCACAAATCAAACCTGAGACACACACAAAAAAAAAGATATTAAACCATGATAGCAAAAGACTAATAGTAACAGCATGCTGGTTTAAAAAATTAAAACTTTAAAATTTAAAAAATCAGTCCTCTAGAATCTTTAAACTTTAAAGTTTAAACTAAGAGGGCATTATCAATTTAAAAAATCAGTCCTCTTTGAACTATCAGTCATGTGCATTATCAATTTTGGACAAGTAGATGACGATTTAGGGCCAAAAACTAAGAGGTTTTAGGGCAAAAAGCTAACCTGTGTGAAGTTCACACAGGTTATGTTCAAATTTTCCACTATGGCGATAACTGATAAGTTGAAGTGTTTAAACTTTAAATCTTTAAACTTTAACTGATAAGTGATATGTTCAAATTTAGGGCCAAAATGTAACTTGTCTGAAGCTCACTGTTTTGACAATTTGAAGTTTTCCCTTGCATCCTAGATGGGCAAAGATGCGAACTGCGACATGCTCTTGGAGACCACGGTTCGGATTCCGAAATATTGGAGAGTCGAGTAAACCTTGCAGATGTAAACCGGAACCCTTGCAATGTAAACTGGAACCCTCTTGAGTCCTTGCAATGTGTAGATGTAAACCGGAACCCTCTTGCGTAGATGTAAAGTTTAAATTTCAAACCAGAAGAATCCGCCCCAACTCGGAAATTAACACGCCAAAACCTATTCGGATTGATGTTAAAAGCTCCTGCTCCGAAATCGGGACGGCTTGCTCTTTCTGTAAGTTGAAATGACGGACCCCTCCTCCCCGATTTCGCCTTTAATTGCCCTCACATATGACGGCCGATTTTTTCGATCGTGGCGCGAAATTTACCTAAAAATCACAGATTTTTTGAAAACCTCACGCGGTCCGATTTTTTGTAAAAATCACTAAATTTTCCCCTGAAAAAATCGGGGTCCCGAAAATCTATGATGCAGTGGTTTCAGGCTTATGATAATGATTTCTGCTTTTCAGCACTTTTACAGATTATTATTATTTGTTCTGCCGGATATGATGAGTATTTATTTTTGACCATGCAGAGGTCTATATGGTGTATGACTACACATCTTAGATGGATTTGGACCTTCTGAGTCCAATGGGACAGTCTGTTTTTAGTTCCGGGCAATGACAGTGATGCTTACCCTCAGTTGGCTATCCTAGTGCAGTTTTGGCCTATCAGAGGCCCTGTCAGAGCAGATCAGAGAGTTGATGAGTTCACCTAGGGCGCTGTGCATGGAGGGGGTGGTCCAGCTACTTGATATTACCATAATACCCCCCTCCCAAAGAGCCTAGTGGCCTACCTTGATAGCGCAGGCACTCCAGAAGGCAGTTTGGGCATGTTCACATTTCCTGAGGCAGTCCAGAAATGGTGAAAATGGTTACTGGAGGATTGGATTTGGACTACTGAGGCAAAGTTATGGCATGGGATGACTTGTGATGATGAGTGGGATGTCTTCCACACCTTCTCCAACAGTTTCAGCTTTCGGTGGGACCCACACCCATCACATTTGGTATTTTATATTGATTTTTGGAGCCTCCTAAGGCTCACAACTTTCACAGAGAGGCACAATTTGGTGTCTAGATTATTTATTTTTCGATAGTGTGCCATGGGGATTGTCCAAGGGTGTTGATAATTACCCCTTGGACCCACCATGAGCTAGATCTTATGTTTTATCATTCACTTTTGGTGGGACCCCCTCTCCTAGGGCGATTTGGTCCATTTGATGTATTATTTTATTAGTGATCCATGTATTGTATTGTTGAGTTCATCTCAACCATTGATTAGATCTTTTGATCTTTTAATCTTGGCCACTCATTCAAAATGTGGTTAGGATTATGGCCTCTCTCCATCCTATTTAAAGAAGAAAGCTTCTCATTGTAAAAGGGACTTTTGGCTCTGGATTATTGGAATAGAAAAATACTATTGCATCTATCTGTTGTGTTGTGGTGAATGCTTTTCGAGTTCGTTCGTTGATTCTTCCTTTGCACTGGTTTATTGGAGATTTCTCTTGCTATCGATTTTGTTCCATGATTTTGTCATCTACAGGTGGAGGCCGAATTGGTTCAAGGAGGATGCATTGGTAGGGGAAGACTCTCCCTACTTCTTCTTTGGGTTTCTTCGTCGGTAACAGGGAGTATTACTCTCCTAGCACCTTCTATTTCATGTTATCATTCACTTATACTTGTATTTCCTCCATGCTTGATCATTCTAATTGAATCGACTTTCCTTGGTTTGACAGGTAGAGGAGGGCACACATGTGGAGCTAGGGCATCAATTCAAGCAAGGCAAATCAAACATCTTCCATTTGATCTCTACGAGAATCTTCCTCAACAACAAGGCATCTTCATCCATCACTCAGGTATGATCTCAAAGTAAATTTCTCATTCCATGATCTATCCATTTGTCTAAATCATTGAAAACCCTCATAAGTTAAAACCCTCATTTTACAATTTTTCAGATCTACTTAGATCTAATTGGCTTTTGGGTAAAACATTTAAAACCCACCTCTATAGCATCCACGAAAATTTGGATCTATAGTTTGGTGTGGATTGGCCTTCATCCGACCCATTTCCCAAGGCAAATTAGCCTCTCCAAGTGAGGTCGCACTTCTTGGACAAGTGAGTTTGGCTAGATCTAGTACCTGGGTAGGTGAGATCCCACTTGATCCTTAATCTCCACTGTTGATAACCTACCCCTAGTGTGTCACTTTAGTGATTTATACCTTGTGGGCCCCATTCCTCATTTTGAGGGTTGAGCCCCACTTGGGTCACTTAGTGATACATCCTAGATCTCAGATCTACTGAGATCTAGCCATTGGATGATCCTAATTTTCAAGATCCACCTAGCTTTACACCTCAACATCCCTGATCTACAGTTTGGTGGACATCCGACTCCATTTGGCCCACTTCCCAAAGCACTGATCCTTCTCCAAGCTCTCACAACTTTTCTGGTTTGTTGAGTTTGCTTGTGGTTTGGTCTTTGTCTTACCGCTTGAACACCTAAACACTGTCATATCCACTCATCAAGCTTATCTTTGGTACTGGTTAGCCCCAATTTGGTCCTTAACTACCCTGCATTGGACACGGTTCCCAAGGCAGTGGATCTTCTCATCTTTGACTAGTACCCTGATCCTAGATCTTGTTCTAAATCTCCTAAGTCACTCACATAACCAAGTTGGACCAAATCTACATTGCTTAAACCTCTTGATCCAACTCATTACTCATCTTGTGACTTCATCCATAGATCTAGGGTTTACCATACACCTTACGTACTTCATCCATACTTGATTTGATCTAGTGTCTTGGTCTGATCTATCCTATCGGGAATAGATCCGGGTCTCCCCCTTTGTTGTCTTGGGCTAGATAACATAAAGTGAAGATTGCCTCGATTGGCGTGACAACCATCCATTGGGAGTCGAGGCTATCTTGGTTGCACCTCTTTGGTTGCCCATCCCCTCTGCCATCCATCGTGAATCCATCTCTAGGGGCAACTACAAGTTTGGTGATAACATTTTGGCGTTGTTGTCGGGGAGGCAGAGGCTTACCTTAGGTGTCTGTGAGTATCCATGCATAATTCATATCTTATCGCATCCGGATTAATCTAGATGGTTATCATTTCAATCCTTAATTTAAGCATAGCCATCTATTTGTCGCTCATCCTCTCCCCGCTTATTAACGACATACATCTTGGTAGGAGAGTTTTAAAATCTGCCTGGCAACTCCACATAAGCTACTCCACTGGTGATCGATCCTATCATTATCTAGAACCCATGGGGTGCATCATTTTGTATTTAGGTTCTTGATTTAAAAAAATAAAGAATAAAATAATAAAGAATGAAGAATAAAAAATTGTCGTCCATGGCTGCTTCTGAACGGCCTAGGACTTTTGGTCGGTTGAAAGTTTTTCACTTTTCCAAAATCGTTGGGTACCCTCATCAATTTCCTCATCAAGCCCGCGAAAGGTTGCTTAAATTCAATGGAAGTTATGAAACCTCTGCTAAAAGGCACCTCGACCTCTTTAAGGAAGTTATTAACGAATTATCTATAACTGATGAAGATGTATGTATGAAATTATTGGCCTCTTCTCTCAAAGAAAGAGCTGAGCTCTGGTTCTTGAATTTGAAGACCAATAGCATTTTTGGATATGACATGTTCGAACAAAAATTCTTAGAAGAATGGGGAAGTGAATCCGATGATATATATTCTTTAAATCAAATCCAAGATCAAAACCTTCCCCTTTCCAATCCTATTGTTGAATCAATCGATATTCAAACTTCCAGTGAACTGTTAGTATTCGGAGATGACCCCTCTTGCCCAATTTCCTTTGAGGATAAGTTTTCTACTTTTGAATCAATCGAAAGTCAAATCACTAATATAAATCATATGTTTTCAAATTTCTTCTTTAGGTAGCCCTAGTCCTGATCCTGAGGAAATTTCTGAGGATGAGCCTTTAGTCAACAAGTCTATTGAAGTTCCTCCTTCAGAGGAACTCATTGGTCATTCTGGCTTTATTGATTATTCAATTCCTTATCACCTTGTTGAAGAAGAAGAAAGTGGAGACATTGACCAAGATTCTTTAGTGGTGATTTCACACGATCATTGTGCAGATAATCAGGATGTTTTAAATGAACTGGCCGATAATTTAAATAAAAATGATCATTTATCTTCATATAAATTTAATGATGAATCAATAGAAGGTCAATCTCAAGATGAAGATGAAATAGTGAATCACACCAGATGCTCTAATCTTTGTTCCACTTCTTATAATGAGTCTTTAAATTTTGCCATCCTTGGTCAAGATAGTTTCATCCATTTATTAGAATTAGAATATTGTCCTCAGTCTGTAAATATTAGACTTGATTTAAAATTTGTCATTTCTAGAATAAATAACAGTACCTTAAAAGGCCTTTCCTTTTGTCAAATTCCAAGGCCAAATTTTTCTATCCACCTGGGAGAACATGCATCCACCCTCCCTACACATCCTTTTCAATCTTTTTGGAGTTGGAGGTCTAGTGAATCTTTTGTATTTGAAATTTTCAATTGGAGGTATAAACATGATTACATGTTTGGAGAAAAAACACTTCATTTCCCTTTTCAGTCACTTTGGAACCATAATGCTTGTTGTTAAGTTATCAATCATTTTTGGTGGCTAGAAAAGGTGTTTAAAGATCAATTCCATCTTTTCTCCATTTTTGAGCATCAAGTGGATCTGACTTTTATTTTTCGTCTTTTAAGCCTTAATTTGTCCCCACTTGGTTTTTATTTGATCATTAGTCCCAGGGAGAAGCAAATTGAATCTGTGAGAGAAGTGAATAAGGACAGTAATTTGTGCAAAGAGAAATTGAATCAAGTGCCATGTATTTTCCCTCCATCAATTCTAAATAATAACTCGCATAATTTTTATGATCCCATCAATTCTTTGATGGAGGATGTTTTCATCAATCATTCTTCTCCTTGGCATGATTTCTTGTTGCACCATTCAGGCCCTTTTGCAATTTTTGAACAAACCAGGAGGATTGTCCTATCAAATTCTTTAGTCTTTAACCCAATCCTGGCTTGTTTTATAAACAAAAATCGAAGAAAAGTCATTCGCTTGTTTGATGAATGGTTGCACTGGATTTATGATTTTACCTAGCATTTGTGCTAACTGGTTAGAGTAGGGTAGGTAGGACTTGAATAAGCCTGCTTGGGCAATAGTTAGTCTTTTCAGCCATTGAGTCTGGCACCTTTTTGTTTTTCCTTAAGCTCCTTTGAAGTTCTTAGTTTAGCCAAGTACCTATTATTTTCTTTTCCTACACAATAAAATCAAACCTTTTTAAGTTATATTAGTAGATTAGCTTTACTTTGTTGCACTTATATTTCATGCATTTCAGTTTCAGTATTGTTGTTTATTTGATTTATATATATACATGCAACGTTCTAACATCCGATCTGTGAATTAGGTATAGCTCAGGCCATTTTGCAGATATTAGGTGATATGCTGGTAACAGTTGCAGAGATAGAGTGCTGGATCGAGGATATGAGTTGCAGAGTTCGAGGACCAGAGATTCTGAGGTTCTCAAGCGCTCTTTTCAGCAGAGCACTTGTCCCAGCTGGAGCCAGATGTTATTACACATATAGTAGCCGGACTACCATACATTATTTTTCCGATTCCAGTACACTATTCAGCCAGTTCCCTTGCAATGAGATGCTGAGATGAGCATCTATTATGGATCACTATCATATTATGGACAGCAGCTTTGTTTCCCATGCCATCACTGAGTTTCAGGACACTCAGAGAGATGACCGATGTAGCCATTTAGCCATCTATAAAGAGTAATCAGTATTGCCCAGAGTTACAGCAGCAGTTTCAGAGGACAAATGTTAGTTCAAATGATGAGCATTCGGGTATATGACTCAACAAGTATATTTTGGTGTTATGGTTATATTGCTTTTATATTCATTCTTGTAGCATGTCTTAGCATTTAGTATCATGATCTGGCAATCACATAGATATGTGGACCTGGTTCTACTTTTATATATATCATATTGTCCCTACTCAGACTTAGAAGTTCGTGAGCTATACTCATCGGTTTTACCCTCCTTAGGGATATTAGAGATGATCATTCCCACCATACTTTAGCTTGCTAGTGTTGGTCTCATTATTCACTATCTTCATCCATCCATGACCTACCCAGTTTGTTGTTTACCTTAACTTACTACTTGACTAGTGGCATGGAGGACCTTTCCCCGCTATAGCCTCTGTATTGGATGAGCTTCCTTGTTTATTGTGTCTCGGCTCTAAGTTGGTGACAAAACTTACCTTTGGTGAGTTGGATTAGTCCCCTAGTCACTAAAGATGTTGTTGGCTAAACCTAAAACAAATAGTGCTACCATGAATACAAATTATGAAAAGAAAATGTTTTATCTATTGTGAAAAGCCAAATGAAACTGGCAAAGAAATATCAAATGTTATATCTATTGTGAAATGTAAATACCCAGGTAAACAATATGTCTAAAGACACACCTGGAAGTGCTCAGGTAAACAAGTGCCTTAAAAACACACCTGCAGCAAGAAGCCTAATGAAATTTAAATCTATGCAATGTGTTTATAAACACACATAGATCAAAGGCTATGGAAACTAAAGGCCCAAAAAGCAATGGAACTTAAATTCTATATCAAAAAGATTGTTGGCCTCATTTGTATTATGGATTGTGAGCATCTACCAAGACGAATAAACACTCTTTGAACAACTTACCCATTTGTGAGACACCGCCATTCCCTGTGTTATTGCTTGTCCGGTATATGCTACTTTTGGTGGCAGACCTCAAATCATACAGAGATATGTTATATGGTCTGGGTCACCTTTTAGTTGTCCATCTCCTCTACCATCCCGGATGGGATACCACTAGGGACAACTACAAGTTGTGTGATAACAGGAACTATGGCATATCTTGGGTCACCTCTTCAATTGTCCATCTCCTCTACCATCCCGGATGGGATACCTTTAGGGACAACTACAAGTTGTGTGATAACAGGACTCTGGGCCTCATCAAACATCATGACCAGGAAGGTCATGGAAAAGATGAATTTAACGATCACTAGACCATATTCAAATGTTTGGGCCATGGATTCTAGACAAGTTCATGTGATTGGCATCATTTTGAATCTACCTGTGAAATTGGCCAAATGCCCTAATATCCATATCACCATGGATGTCCTAGTGATCGATGTACCAGACAAGTGGGGCATGCTCCTTTCAAGAAAGTGGGTTGTTGATCTAGAGGGTCCATCCAGATGGATTGGAGTTATGCCACGGTACCTGCATCAAAAGATTCTCTTGTTAAATTGCATACAGAAAAAGCTAAGAAATATCATGTTGAGGATCCTAAGAATTTGAAAAATGAGTATGATTTCAACACTGATAATAACGGAAACTATGCAATTTACTCCAACTTTCTAGCCCCTGTAAAAGAACAAATCAAAAATGAGAAAGTTAATGAGATATGGAGAATGAATTTTGATGGAGCACATTCTAGAGCGGGTAAAAGGGCATGTGTTGTCATCACTTCACCTAGTGGGCAAATTTTCAACTCTGCTTATAGGTTAGAATTTGAGGTAACCAACAGTGTGGTTGAATATGACGCATTACTTCTAGGATTGGAAATTGCTAAGGACATGGGAATCAAACTGCTTAGTATTAGGGGAGACTCAGACTTAATAATTCTCCAAGTAAAGAACAAGTATGCATTCAAATGTGAAAGACTAAAAAGATATAGGAATGCAATATGGGACACAATGGAATTCTTTGATGCATTAAACCTTATTGAGATTCCTCGAGATCAGAATTGCATGGCAGATAGACTAGCAGTAGCTGCATCAACACTTCAGCCATCCAAAGAACTGTTAAATGGAAATGGTACACTAGAGATAAATTTTAGACCATCTATTCCGGATAATGTACACCATTGGCAAGTTTTTCAGAGTGATGAACAGATCTTGAGATTCATCCACAATGTGGAAGAATTTTCAGATTTTCAGGTTAACTTCCAAGAGGAAGGTAAAGAGTATCAGAAAAAAGATGATCAGTTCAATACTATCCCTAGGGGCTTTGTGGAATTAGAGCATGGTTTTGATCGGCAGGACAGATATAAGAATACAAAGGAAACGATCAAACCTGGGGAATATATAGAAATAAAAATCGGAACAGACAAAGATCCAAAATTAATAAAAATTGGAAAAGGAACTATTATCACACATATAGTAGCCGGGCTACCATACATTATTTTTTTGATTCCAGTACACTATTCAGCCAGCCCTTGCATTGAAATGCTAAGATGAGCATCTATTATGGATCACTATCAAATTATGGACAACGGTTTTGTTCCCCATGCCATGACTGAGTTTCAGGACACCCAGAGAGATGACCGATGTAGCCATTTAGCCATTTATACAGAGCAGTCAGTATTGCCTAGAGTTACAGCAGCAGTTTCAGAGGACAGGTGTTGGTTGAGATGATGAGCATTCAGGTATATGACTCAGCAGGTATATTTTGGTGTTATGGTTATATTGCTTTTATATTCATTCTTGTAGCATGTCTTAGCATTTAGTATCATGATCTGGCGATCATATAGATATGTGGACCTGGTTATACTTTTATATATATCATATTGTCCCTACTCAAACTTAGAAGTTCTTGACCTATACTCATCGATTTTACCCTCCTTAGGGAGATTAGAGGTGATCATTCCCACCATACTTTGGCTTGCTAGTGTTGGTCTCATTATTCACTATCTTCATCCATCCATGACCTACCCAGTTTGTTGTTTACCTTAACTTACTACTTGACTAGTGGCATGGAGGACCTTTCCCCTCTATAGCCTCTGTATTGGATGAGCTTCCTTGTTTATTGTGTCTCGGCTCTGAGTTGGTGACAAAACTTACCTTTGGTGAGTTGGATTAGTCCCCTAGTCACTAAAGATGTTGTTGGTTAAACCTGAAACAGATAGTGCTGCCATGAATACAAATTATGAAAAGAAAATGTTATATCTATTGTGAAAAGCCAAATGAAACTGGCAAAGAAATATCAAATGTTATATCTATTGTGAAATGTAAATACCTAGGTAAACAAGATGTCTAAAGACACACCTGGAAGTGCTCAGGTAAACAAGTGCCTTAAAAACACACCTGCAGCAAGAAGCCTAATGAAATTTAAATCTATGCAATGTGTTTATAAACACACATAGATCAAAGGCTATGGAAACTAAAGGCCCAAAAAGCGATGGAACTTAAACTCTATATCAAAAAGATTGCTGGCCTCATTTGTATTATGGATTGTGAGCATCTGCCAAGATGAATAAACACTCTTTGAACAACTTACCCATTTGTGAGACACCGCCATTCCCTGTGTTATTGCTTGTCCGGTATATGCTATGGTGTGTATCTCCTTTTCCATATCCAAAGTTTCACAGTGGTAAGTCAGTAAGTCATCCCTTGGCCTAGCCATTTTATTTTTAGCCTTCACCCTTCACTAGCAAATTGATCACAACTATGAAGTGAGTATGGTCTTAAAAGTCTAGTCTGAATTATAAATAATAACTAATGACCTTGTATATTTGGATTTAGATCACCAGTAATGATTACCTTTTGTTATAATTGCTATTTGAATGGATTGCAAAACATGTTTTAACCTTTGACACCTTGCAGCAGTTTGATGACAGTTTGAGTTATATTTTGGTCATGTTGACTTGGTCAAACCCAGTTTGACCAAAACCACAGGACATGAGGTGGCCTACTTCAAATCATACAGAGATATGTTATATGGTCTGGTACATGTCACCATGGTGGTTCTATGCAGTGGTTTCAGGCTTATGATGATGATTTGTGCTTTTCAGCACTTTTACAGATTATTATTATTTGGTCTGTCGGATATGATGAGTATTTAGTTTTGACCATGCAGAGGTCTATATGTTGTATGAGTACACATGTTAGATGGATTTGGACCTTCTGAGTCCAATGGGACTGTCTATTTTCAGTTCCGGGCAGTTACAGTGATGTTTAGCCTCAGTTGGCTATCCTAGTGCAGTTTTGGCCTATTAGAGGCCCTGTCAAAGCCGAGCAGAGAATTGATGAGTTCACCTAGGGCGTTGTGCATGGAGGGGATGGTCCAGCCACTTGATATTTCCATATTACCCCTCTCCCAGAGAGCCTAGTGTCCTCACCTTGACAGCGCAGGCACTCCAGGAGGCAATTTGGGCATGTTCACATTTCCCGAGGCAGTCCAGAAATAGTGAAAATGGTTACTAGAGGATTCGATTTGGACTACTGAGGCAAAGTTATGGCATGGGATGACTTGTGATGATGAGTGGGATGTCTTCCACACCTTCTCCAACAGTTTCAGCTTTCAGTGGGACCCACACCCATCACATTTGGCATTTTATATTGATTTCTAGAGCATCCTAAGGCTCACGACTTTCCCAAAGAAGCACGATTTGGTGTCTAGCTTATTTATTTTTGGATATTGTGCCATGGGGATTGACCAAGGGTGTTGATAATTACTCCTTGGCCCCATCATGAGCTAGATCTTATGTTTTATCATTCACTTTTTGTGGGACCCCCTCTTCTAGGCGATTTGGTCCATTTGATGTATTATTTTATTAGTGATCCATGTATTGTATTGTTGAGTTCATCTCAACCATTGATTAGATCTTTTGATCTTTTAATCTTCGCCACTCATTCAAAAAGTGATTAGGATTATGGCCTCTCTCCATCCTATTTAGAGAGAGCGTCTCATTGTAAAAGGGACTTTTGGCTCTAGATTATTGGAATAGAAAAATACTATTGCATCTATCTGTTGTGTTGTAGTGAATGCTTTTGGAGTTCGTTCATTGATTCTTCCTTTGCACTGGGTTATTGGAGATTTCTCTTGCTATTGATTTTGTTCCATGATTTTGCCATCTACAGGCGGAGGCCGAATTGTTTCAAGGAGGACGCATTGGTAGGGGAAGACTCTCCCTACTTCTTCTTTCAGTTTCTTCGTCGGTAACAGGGAGTATTACTCTCCTAGGACCTTCTATTTCATGTTATCATTCGCTTATACTTGTATTTCCTCCATGCTTGATCATTCTGATTGAATCGACTTTCCTTGGTTTGACAGGTAGAGGAGGGCACACGTGTAGAGCTAGGGCATCAATTCAAGCAAGGCAAATCAAAGATCTTCCATTTGATCTCTGCGGGAATCTTCCTCAACAACAAGGCATCTTCATCCATCACTCAGGTATGATCTCAAAGTAAATTTCTCATTCCATGATCTATCCATTTGTCTAAATCATTGAAAACCCTCATAAGTTAAAACCCTCATTTTACAATTTTTCAGATCTACTTAGATCTACTTGGATTTTGGGTAAAACATTTAAAACCCACCTCTATAGCATCCACGGAAATTCGGATCTATAGTTTGGTGTGGATTGGCCTTCATCCGACCCATTTCCCAAGGCAAATTAGCCTCTCCAAGTGAGGTCGCACTTCTTGGACAGGTGAGTTTGGCTAGATCTAGCACCTGGGTAGGTGAGATCCCACTTGATACTTAATCTCCACTGTTGATAACCTGCCCCTAGTGTGTCACTTTAGTGATCTATACCTTGTGGGCCCCATTCCTCATTTTGAGGGTTGAGCCACACTTGGGTCACTTAGTGATACATCCTAGATCTCAGATCTACTGACATCTAACCATTGGATGATCCTGATTTTCAAGATCCACCTAACTTTACACCTCAACATCCCTGATCTACAGTTTGGTGGACATCCGACTCCATTTGGCCCACTTCCCAAAGCACTGATCCTTCTCCAAGCTCTCACGACTTTTCTGGTTTGTTGAGTTTGCTTGTGGTTTGGTCTTTGTCTTACTGCTTGAACACCTAAACACTTTCATATCTACTCATCAAGCTTATCTTTGGTACTGGTTAGCCCCAATTTGGTCCTTAACTACCCTGCATTGGACACGGTTCCCAAGGCAGTGGATTTTCTCATCTTTGACTAGTACCCTAATCCTAGATCTTGTTCTAAATCTCCTAAGTCACTCACATAACCAAGTTGGACCAAATCTACATTGCTTAAACCTCTTGATCCAACTCATTACTCATCTTGTGACTTCATCCATAGATCTAGGGTTTACCATACACCTTACATACTTCATCCATACTTGATTTGATATGGTGTCTTGGTCTGATCTATCCTATCGGGAATAGATCCGGGTCTCCCCCTTTGTTGTCTTGGGCTAGATAACATAAAGTGAAGATTGCCTCGATTGGCGTGACAACCATCCAATGGGAGTCGAGGCTATCTTGGTTGCCCATCCCCTCTGCCATCCATCGTGAATCCATCTCTAGGGGCAACTACAAGTTTGGTGATAACAGGAACTTCAGAAAAAGAACGAAATGAGTTAATTAACTTGGTAAGGGAATATAGGGATGTTTTTGCATTCACATATGATGAACTTAAGGCCTACCGGGATGATGTATTTCAGCATGTCATCCCTTTGAAACAGGAATTTAAAGAAGTTAAGCCATTACGGCAAAAACTGAGACAAATAAACCCAAAGATGGCACCCATAGTCAAGAAGGAATTAGAAAAGATGTTGGCAGCAGGAATCATCTAGCCAACAAGACATTCAACTTGGTGCTCAAATTTGGTGGTAGTTAGAAAGAAAAATGGTTCAATCGGGATTTGCATTGATTTCCAGAAATCTAAATACATCCTGCCTAAAAGATAACTACCTATTGCCGAACATGGAAACTCTTGTCCAGAGAGTAACAGGTTCAGGGATAATGTCCATGTTGGACGGATTCTCCGGATATAACCAAGTTTTAATTAATAAGGAGGATCGACATAAAACTACCTTCAGAACCCCATGGGGTACTTTTGAGTACATCATAATGCCTTTTGGTTTAACAAATGTAGGAGCTACTTTTCAGTGTGCCATGGATTACGCTTTTAAAGAGCTGGTTGGGAAAATAATTGAGATATATGAGGATGGCTTGACTATCTTTTCCAAGGAAAGGACTGATCATGTCAAACACTTAAGACAAGTTTTTGAGAAGTGTCAGAAATTTGGCATATCACTCAACCCAGCTAAATCAGTACTTGGTATTGATGAAGGCAAATTGTTAGGCCACGTAATAACTAAAGATGGAGTTAAAGTGGACCTTGAAAGAGTAGAGGTCATAAAAAGAGTACCTTTGCCAAAAGATTTGAAAGCCCTCCAGTCATTCAACGGTCAGATTAACTTCATAAGGAGGTTCATTCCGAACTTAGCAGAATTAATGAAACCATTACAGAAACTCTTAAAGAAAGATGTTAAGTTCATATGGTCAGATGAAGGTAGAAATGCATTTAAATGCATCAAGGACAGCACAGCAAAAGCACCGGTTTTGGTTAGCCCTGATTACACGATATATTTTCAAATTTTCTCATTTGCATCAAAGGACACGATTGCAGGGGTGTTGCTTCAAAAGAATAATGAAGGTTTCGAGCAACCCATTGCATTCATGAGCAGAGCATTATAGAACTCCAAGTTAAAATACCCTAATGGAAAAGCAAGCCTATACATTAGTAAAATCCCTTAAACATTTCAGAACATATGTTGGCTATTCTAAGATAATTGGTTATGTGCCACATGCAGCAGTAAAGGATATATTATCCCAGCAAGATTGCTTAGGGATAAGAGGGAAGTGGGAGTCTAAAATACAAGAATATGACTTAGAGATTAGACCCACTAAACTCATTAGGGGGCAGGGCCTTGCAAAGATTTTAACTCAGGGGAATGAGGAAGCCTTGGGAATGGTGTGTCAGAACAAGTCAAGTCAACAGATCTTCAACGATTAGAACAGTGTGAATGGTATACAGATATCATTTTCTTCTTAAACAACCTCACATGCCCAAACCACCTAATAGGACATAAGAGACGAGCATTGAGGTTGAGAGCCACTAAGTATTCAATCACTCAAGATGGACTGGGATGGAGAAACCCAGACGGACTGATACTTAGGTGTGTCGATGAACCAGAGTCCAAAAAACTCTTGGTTGACTTTCACTCGGGATTTTGTGGTGGTCACTATGCAGCTAGAAGTACAGCCCACAAGATCCTCCGAGCCGGCTATTACTGGCCAAGTATTTTTTCAGATGTGCACAAGTATGTTAGGAGTTGTCAGGAATGTCAATTTTTTGTCGGAAAACAAAACCTAGCAGCCTTACCTTTGAAACCAGTAATAGTCCAAGCCCCTTTTCAGCAGTGGGGGCTTGATTTCATCGGTCAATTCAAGGATAACTCAAGCAATGGTTATTCATGGATCCTTGTTGCTACCAATTACTTCACTAAGTGGGTGGAAACAATTCCCACCAAAAAGGCTACCGAAACTATGATCATGGATTTTCTTGAAGATAATATTATCACAAGATTTGGTGTGCCCTCTAAAATAACAACCGATAATGCCAAAGCATTCAGCTGAGCAGAATTTTCAGCATTTTGTTTCAAGTATGGCATTATCTTATCCCATTCATCAAATTATTACCCCCATGGAAATGGCCTTGCGGAATCCAACAATAAGAACTTAATGACAACTATTAAGAAAATTGTTGGGGATAATAAAAAATCATTGGATAGAAAAATAAAATTTGCTTTATGGGCTGACCGTATTACCAAGAAGAGTTCCACGAGGAAGTCTTCTTTTGAGTTGGTATATGGCATGGGGGTTCAATTACCTATTCATCTTAAGTTTCCAGCATACCAATTACTTCAACCTTTCAGTTCAGATCAGGACGCCATTCAAAACAGAATCAATCAGATTGTTGAGTTGGATGAGAGCAGAAGGAAGGCTGTTGATAAAAGCATTAGAAATCAGGAAAAGATAAAGAAAAATTTCGATAAGTCTTCCAGACCTAGAGCTTTTCAGAAAGGTGACACAGTGTTACTTTGGGATAAGAGAAGAGAGAAACCAGGCTTGCATGGAAAGTTTGACAGCCTCTGGATGGGGCCCTTTATCATATATGACTTGGCTGGTGTCAATTTTTTCTTTCTCAACGACATGGACGGAGAACAGCTCAACTTGCCAGTTAATGGGCAGTTCTTGAAATTATTCTTCAGAGATAATATCTAATGCCTAAAAGGGCATCTGTGTATCAGGGCTTTTCTAAACCCTATACTCTTTCATTTTGTACATTATTTCTATATTATACTTTTGTATACTAGTTTTGTATCATAGCATGTATATTAATTTTTGTATATTATGCTTTGCAACGTCATGCTTCATTTGGCTTATTTTTATATAACATGTGATTAATACACTTTTGGTGTCATGCAGAAAACAAAAGATTCTAGATTCTCGCATGATTTCCAACTCTAAAGAACATATCAATCACGCGTCCCACAGTTGGAGCGACATCATGTTTACTGAAGTTGCACTATGGTGGACAACTTGTGAACCACAGAAGACTTGAACAATATCATTGTTCACTTGCCAGAGTTCAATGTTCATCAGGAAAAAAAAATTTCCCATTGTAATATTTTGCATGTCCAGACCCCTACGGGGGAATTGTAATAAGTTGGTCTAGCATGAGTTCTTTTTTAAAAGAGGCTTGGTCTACCTTAGGTTTGCTATCATAGGGATACTCTAGAGTGTTTTTTCCTTAGGAATTATGCATTGTTCTCTAGCCGTGTATAATCCCTAAGTTTTTCACTCACCTCCAAAGCTAGAGTATTCCGATGATGGTTGAACTTAGGGAGATTATTAAAGCCTGTGTGTATGTATTTTTTAAACATACTAGCCATCAATAATGAGTCATATGGACATGCACTAGGTCCCCTAGGATTTTTGAGTCATTCTGAGAAAATTAATTTTCTCAGTTTATGAGATTTTTTAATAATTTAATTAAAAAAATCAAAAAATGATAAAAAGTGTGGTTAGGAGGTCAAATTTGGCATGGGGGTGCTTGTTTTCTAACTCAAAGCGCCCATAAAACCCCTAAACCCACTTTTCCTAAGTTTTGAGTGAATAGTATTCACTTAAATGAATTTCTCTCCAAAATATTAAAAATGAATTATTTAATTCAAGAATAATGGAATGGAGAAAATCCAAACTCCTATTTCAGTGGATTTTGGTTGGGTGAGTTGGCCCAGTTGACTTGGCAGGAACATTTAAGAGAGATTCCAATCAATATTGGAGTCCATGGAGCATTGATAGGAGAGTGTTGAGGTGGCTTGCCTTGGGATTTGCGCCCTCTCCTTGAGGTGGGCGACTTCCACATGTGGCAATTGTCTTGTGGATGGTGGAGTTTACAAGGAAGGGAAGGGAGATGCCTACCTTAGGTGGCAGCCATCCCATCCCATAGACATCACCAACCACATCCAATCAAGGATTGTGATCACCACTTGTCATTTCAAACCCTAGTTTGCTCTCTCCTTCTTGAATTCGAATTCCTCTTGGAGAACTCTATAAAAGCAAGGCAATGCTCCATTGATTTTCATGTATGCATTGAACCTCTGCCATTTTGTATACTTGTTGTTATTGCTAATAATATTTTGAAGACTTTGGAGGTCTATCTTGCATTTGTGTTGGATTACATGCTCTCATGAGGTGATATTTTTCTTCTTCTTTCAATATTTTGCTATCAATTGTTGTATGATGTTAGTTTACATGTAGTAGAGATAAGTATTCATTGTCTTTGACTTACTTATTTGTGCTTAGAGTTTATGAGATTTTGAAGTAATCGAATGTATTCGGATGTACTTGGATTCTTTGAATTTCCTATCATTCTAACACACTAGTTTTCTTATCATCTATTGTTGTAAGTGTTGATTGTTGTAAGCTGCAGATCATAGGCCACAAGGAAGACTTGGAATTCAGTTGTTCCTCTTCTCCTTAGGAAACTTTTACTCTCTAACACTCTTTGCTTACAGATTCTCCAAAGACATCTACAAAGAAGAGCATTGGGAATCCAAAGCCCATCCATCTCCATTTTACAAAACTTCCTCTTCCTTGCATTTTTGTTTCATGCTTAAGAATATTAGATCTAGAGCTTTATTTCTTCAATCTATTTCAGATCTGATATATTTTAGGCATTTTTATTAGATCTACTTATTTACATTCAGAAAGCATATTCATAAGTAAATCTAGATTTCATTTTTATACTTGCATGCCCCAAATTTCCAAATTTTTTCTAAGTATAAAAAAAAAATTCAATTTTTTTTTTATTCTTTTAAATTCATTTCCATCACATTCTAATAAACTTTGTTTGCTGGTTTTTAGCAGGTCCATTAGAAAAGAGGAAGAAGCTCTGCTCATTTTTCACCAGAAAACATCAAAAAAGGATTTTCCAAGGACCTCTTTCTTCCAGTTTCTCAATTCCATCATTGTAAGCTCTTAAATCCAATTTAAATGGACTAAGAAGCATTTCTCTTTTGAGCTTTATTTGTAAAAAAATATTAAACGAGAGCAGAGGGATACTCGGTGCCCACACCCCATCCCCCTTGGGGGGATTCGCATTTTTTTTTGTCAAATTTGTGAGATTGAAATTTTTCTAACTCCACAAGTTCACACACTCACTTTTGAAGTGTGTTATCAACTGATTTGTACAATAGTTGAAACCTTATTGAACCGCCAGTGTTGGAACACATCAGTGTTCACTTCCAGAGTATCTGGGTTTCATATATTTGGGTCTAGCCATTTTTGGCTAGCTGGTTTTGTTTTTTGAGTCGACATGACCATGGCCCCATGGGGGTTTGTAATAAAGTGTGCTAGTAGGGTCTGAGTGGCTCGGTTCCCCATGACTGGATTAAACAACTAAGGTATTCCAGGGAGTTTTTTCACCGTCAGATTATACTTTGCTTCAGGCGAGATATAATCTCTTGGTTTTTCTCCCGCTTCCTCCAAAGCTGGAATGCCCGATTTTGGAAATTTTTGCCATGGGGGGTTATTAGGGTCCAACTATAATGTATAAACCTACTAGACACTATTAGAATAGGTTCTGGTCATGTCCTAAGTCTCTAGGACCCCCAGAAAAAATTTCGAAAAAATTTTACCGGACGCGTCGGAATTGGGGTTTTTAATTTTTAATTATTTTTTAAATTTTAATTAAATTTCCCTATAGTTTAAATAGAGAAATTTGAGTCTGTAATATGTCAGTCATCCAAGGTCCGAATTTAGTGTTTGATGGCTCGTTTCATAAACCAAAAATCACACATGACCCATGGAGCAGCTAAACCCAACTTTCGGATGTCAATTCAGCCTCATAATTAATATTTTCTCTAAAAAGTCATTTGCAGAGAAATTATTAATTAAAATAATAAAATTGAATATTTTGGAGATAATCCAAATCTCTCCAAAATTAATCAATTTGATTAAAATAAAAGGCTAAATGACATGGCATTAGACATTTATGAAGATTCCAATCAACTCCAAGTGATTCCAGTCACCAGAAGATTATCCACTCAAGCTAATTCGCCCTCTCCATGCAAAAAATCGATTTGGTGAGTTGTCAGTTGATAAATGGGTTGGTGGTTTTGTATTTATGTCTAAGGTGGGCGCCCTCATGACTCATCCAATCACCAAGCTTGGCTCTCCTTTCAATTCGAATTAGCACCCACCACCACTCCACTTGTCTTCCCACCAACCAACTCGCATCCTCCTTCAAACTCACGTCATTCCTATCTTAGCTCACGTTAATCCTTCTTGTAATTTGCTTATTGGGTGGGTGATACTTCCCATACAACCATGAAGTCGAGTTGTGCCACCTATCTATTTCACCTACCAACTAGTGCGAGTTGTCATCTCCAAAGCTTGGTGTTTATTGGAATTCGAACTACATGTCTATGCCAATTCGACCTAGGGTTTTGGCTTCTAGGTTTACTATAAAGAGAGGCCCTTTGGGGTTATTATCTCATGGAATTTTTGATGTAAAGTTACTCTGCCATTTTTGTGATTGCAAAGCCATTGGCTTAAGGAAATAAAGCGACTTTGGAGGTCTATATGTTGTCAAATGCTTTTCATGGAAATGTCTTCATAATATCAAGGTGAATTTGTTCTTGTTATTTGCTTATAATCTCATATATTGATCTATAATTTGCTTAGAAGGCTTTCTTAAGCCCATAGGATGGGCATTTGAATACAAGTTGTCCATTTATGTTTGGTTTAAGTGTGATTTAGAAGGAGTAGACTGTAGTTGGAAATACTTATACTATTCTAATCTCACTTTTATTATGCATACTATTATGATCAAGATGTGTTTATGAGTGATTACTTGTGCAGATCCAACAGGTTTTGAAGAGAGATTTGAGCTAGGTTGCATCTTTCATCTCTTCATAAGGCCTACATTTTCTAACAAGTTGTGTGTGCTTCAAGATCTTTCTAGAGTCAATCTCAAGCACTGAGGGATTTGGCAAAAGGCCTAAATCTAAGGTTCCATCTCTTAAATTCATTTAAAAATCAGCTTGGTTACTTTAGGCTTCTTTTCTTCAAGCCATCTTGTCTTCTCCTTGAACCTTTTGTATTGACTTGCTAAGCCCTGTTTACCCTTTCTAGATCTTGATCCAAGGTTGGTTGTTTGTCTTTTCAAGCCATAGATTAGTTTGCCATAAGGTTGAAGTTCCTTCAACCTTGGGGAATAGCTTGGGATTTGTTCCCTTGTGCTCTCTTCAACACTTGTTGTCGGCGTATCACCGGTTAACCGAAGGATTTCCAAGACAGTGTTTTAAAACCCTCAAGTGTTCCACTTGAAAACCCTTTGCTCTTGTTTTGCTAGCCCATTCCTCCTTGCCTTAGTCTACACCTAGCCATCCCTTCTCTTAGCTCTTTCCCCACTCGTTTTTTTTGCCCTCCTTTAGCTCTCGTCTACCCTAGAAAGACCTTCAAATCCTCCTCTCTTCGTCCCATTCTAGCCTAGCTATCTCCTTGCATTCGTCCCATCTCTTTTAGCTCCTCTCGTCCCTCTCTTTTTTGTCCCTTCTTCATCCTCTCGTCCATCTTCTCCTCCCTCTCGTCCCATCTTCTCTAGCCCTAAAACATAACACAAAAAACACAAAAAGTTGTTAGTAATATCTTGTTGCTTTTGTTTTAAAGTTGGTAATTAGATCTCACACTTTGCACTTATATAGTTAGGATCTAGTTTCTTGTTAGCTATAGTTAGTTTTGCACTTACATTGTCACTAGATTAGATCTTCAATATTTTTACTTAGTAGTTTCTAGTTTATGATTTGAAAGTAGCATTAGGGCTTGCATCTAGTTTCTTCCTTAAAAGTTTTATAGTTTCTTTTCATAGGTAAGAAAGTTGGCATATCAAGTAGTGTAAGATCTTGTGGTTGCACTCTCTTTCCCACCATTTTTTAGAGCGTTTTAGCTTGCTGGTCCGTTTTACCATACTAATCATTTCAAGTCAAAATCTCATGCTCTTTTATGTTTTAGTCTCATTTTACAAAACTAGACTTGATAGTTTCAAAGTTTGTTGATTTTCTAATGCTAATGGGTGCATGAGTTTATTGGCTTATCCTTGTGGTAGGATGTGGGAAGAGAAAGATTTCTTGAGTCAAAAGATTAAACCAAAGAGAGAAGAGGAAATCGAGCATCATAAAGACACATTCTAAGATACACCTTCTTATTCTTTGTAAAAGCCATTAAGGGCTGCAAGCTTTCATTTTCATAAGTTTGTTCTAGTTATTTCTTTCAAAGTCCCTACAAGGGTTTCATTCCCAAGGGCATTTGTACTCTCCTAATAAAATTGCAAGTGGGGTTTTTAAGCCCCCACATTCACTTCCCCCATATGGGGAAGTCTTTTAGTCTTCATTGAGTGGTTTGATTTTTTAGTTTAGATCCATTATATGCTCTTAGATTAGTTTCTATTTCATTAAGTCATTTTGATTATCAATTTCCGATTTACTTACCCCCATGCTCTCCCGAGTACGGTCTTTGACCTGAAAGAGACTCT
Source organism: Larix kaempferi (assembly GCA_027924585.1). Taxonomy (NCBI): domain Eukaryota; kingdom Viridiplantae; phylum Streptophyta; class Pinopsida; order Pinales; family Pinaceae; genus Larix; species Larix kaempferi. The sequence continues at coordinate 92,865 of BSBM01002359.1, read as the reverse complement.
TGGGTAGATTAGACTTATTTTCTGTTTAATATTATCTTATCACTTCTCTTCCAAGCCTTGACCAGAGAAGAGCTAACTTTGGGATTGCATCCCGAAGGCCACATAGCCTTGTGGTAGCTTCTCGTTCCCCCATCAACTTCTTGTGGACATCCAGCTAGCTGGAAGGTTTCCAGGACTGGTGGCTTCTAGTGGTTGATCTTGTTCGGAGATTGATCCCACCTATTAGATTAGAATTTGTGTGGTAGAACACTAGATTTATTCAAAGTTTCATTTTATTTTGCAAGTAGTATTATTGGCAGTATTTCAAATCTATTACATTGTTTAATCATTTCAAGTTGAAATTTATTGCTTTTACAACAACTACTATCTGCTTCTTAAAAACGAACCAAAGTCTCTTGAACTTGGCCAAATCCAAGTCAACAGCACCCTCTATCGGAGGGCATTATTAGTCTTGCATCATTCCCTGCATTAGGCATTTGTTAATTAGCAAGTCTCTTGAACTGTGGTCATAAGATCAAGTCAAGAGCGCTCTCTATCGGAGAGTTGAACAAAGTGCTCTAATAATAAAAATTTTCAACCCAGACTTCCATTTAATTAATTTATCTTGGTTTCCGTCCTACACCCGTATGCTCTGCCAACCGGAAACGGTTGGGCTAGTACTCAGAAAGGTGGAAGACTTGTTAATTCACAAGTGATAACTTTAATTAAAATTTTACCCCAAACCCCAACCAAGACAAAATTACTGAGTTCTTCCTGAAGAGGCGGTGCCGGGAATCCACTGTTAGACTCAAGGGCGGTCAAGCCGTAAGCACACTTGCCCTCTTTGCAATCTGGGTGCTCCCGACCTAACACCTAAAAGGTTGCCAGTGTTTCTATTGGTTAAGGTTCCACTCCTTTTTGATACCTTGTTCTTAGCCATAATAATCAAGACTACTAAAATCCTAAATTTACCAAGATAAGCTGCAAAACGTTCTCACAAACTCTTATTTCAAACACTTGTATCAAGCTTTTTACAATCACTTTTATATTTGACTCCATAAGGCACTAGTCCTCTATCATATACTTTATTTGCTTAAATATCAATATTGGAGTATTTGTTTTAATTTGCATAAAGAGTGATTTATTTCTTGTTCAAGTGTATCTCTTATCTTCTGTTGCAACGTGGATTGCGTTATCTCGGTCTCATTTAAGATATTTTTGTGTCTCTCATTCTCAAAAAACTCATAAACAACACCCATCCTCATCACAACACCAAAAAACACTATAAATACTAGAGCCTTAGTGAAACTCTTTCTTAGGGACTACCCCCCTTGGCTTCGTTAGGAGTTAGCCTAAACGGAGGAGCTGGGATTCAAGTGACAGTACCTGGCTCATTGCTTGCCCCCAAGGCCACACCTCTCTCACTTGTAGTGAAGAGACAGCTTTCAAAAGATTTCCGCTGCTGGTGTGCAATTTGGCAGACAACAAAGTGCAGGGTGTATACTTTTAATTTGTGTTTCAATTTTAACTCATTTTCATTTTGCAAAAGTAATTTAGAAATAAAACCATCTTCGTCGCCACGAAGTATTCTCTCACCTCCACCTAAAGGCATTGCCGATTAGTGGAGGTTGATCAAAAAGTGACGCATAAGTTTGGCGATTTATATATTTTTCAAGTTTTGCTTTTACTTTCCATAACTTAACTGTTTAATAAAAGGAATCTAAAGTCTCTTGAACTTAGCTGAAAAGCGAGTCAAGAGCACTCTCTATTGGAGAGCACAATGGTCCTTGTTTTCCAAATTTGAATAAACCATTTGTCTACACTACGTATGCTCTACCCACCAGCAGTACGTCTGAGCTGAGGGATATCAGAAAAAGTTGGAAGCAGTAGCTAATCTTTTTCACACTTAACTTAATAGTCACCTAATAAAATTAACTACCCTTAAGATAAGTGAAAATCCGGCACTTCAACAAGTTTTGTGTGGGGAAATTTTACCTGGGGACGCGGGAACCACTAGGACGAGACCTCAAAGCACCAGTTAGACTACATCCTTGTTGGCGTAGTGTTGAACACCGCTTTCGAGACTCCAGCCATCCCACATGTCCTCGTACAGAGCCACGAAAGCTTGATTTCCGGACATTCCTCCCTGTACCTCACGGTATATCGGGAGTTTCCCCTTTTTCCCTTAATCAAGTTTCATACTTAATTAATCTAAAATCAACCAAGAGACACTTGCACAACATTTCCCTTTTTCAGCATTATTCATTTACACTGTATTGACTCCATAAGGCATTGGTCCTTGCACTCTTTATTTGCTTATTATCAATCTCAATTATCGTGCATCTATATTTCTTACAGCGATCATTAATTTGTGTTGGTGAAAGATTATTTAAACGTTTGTTGCAAACACATCTTGGAACCCTTTAATCACTACCCAAAAACAACACCTAAAAACATAAAAAACTATTTCACGAAAACTCTAACAACCTTAGAAACATTCCTTAGGGACTACCCCCCTTGGCTTCATTGGGAGTTTTGCCTAGACGGAGGAGTCAAGATCAAGTGACAACCTTGACTCAAGACTTGCCCCCAAGGGCACACCGAGCAGTAGCATAGATTTTTGCTGCATTAACCAGGTGTGTTAACCCAGCGGCAACACACTGTATGGAATCATCAAAGGTGTATCAAAGGACCATAAATCATCATCATATAGCATCACTGGTCCAACTTATCACGGATCCCAAGGTTGACTTGGTCAAACTAGGTTTGACCGGTCAAAAATGATCAAAATATGGCCTAGGCTTAAAAAACCCTGTTGTTGCAAGTGCAAATGGTTAAGACATGCTCTTTTAATCATTCTCGTAGCAAGACTTAAAGTATTAAGCATCATTTCACTGGCAGTTAATAGATAATTATATCAAGTATAAGTTTAAATAATCATTTACTTACAAAAGAACCTCAAGGATATACTCATTATGTAGACATGATCATTTTGCTAGCAAAGGGTGCAGGTGAAGAATGCAAGGCTAGGACAAGGGGATGACTTAACTGACTCAACATTGTGATACTTTGGATAGGGGGAAAGGAATACACACTTAAGCATATGTCGAATAATAAACACACAGGGAATGGCAGTGTCTCACAAATGGGATAAGTTGTTCAGAGGAGTGCTTATTCAACCTTGACAAATGTCCACAACTCACATCCAAGTTGTATCAACTCCGTGAGGATCTTTTCTAGGACCTCCATGGACTGGGTGCCCGGCTAACCGTAACTTGAGGTTCTGGAGGACACTTAGAATTAGTTGTCCCTTACTCCATCTCACATCACAACCCATGGGCTCTGTGAGAAAAATAAAATCATTACATTTAATTTCATGGCCAGCAGTCTTTAGATTTGGCATATATTTAACCACTGCTTTCTTCAGGCCTATATGACCCTTTTGGGGATTTTGCATGTGCTTAGAAGCACAACAACTAAAGCTTTCATCCATGGTCTACTGCATGTCTGATCTGGGGTTGCTCTAATGTGTGAGTGATCATAAATAATACTGCTCATCATAGTTGATCTTACTAAAGCTGTGTAAAGGCCAAGCTTAAAAATATGCAATGAACTGCTCTGCAATCATGGTAGCTCGGCTACTATGGATGTGATAACAGGGCCATTTCTGAAGATCAGATCTTTATCTTCCTTTTTCTCAAATAGGAATACAAAAAACCCTTTGTCGCAGAAAATTTGTTGTACTTCACCTTGTATTAACAGTCTCCAGTTTTTGTTTAGTCAGATCTCAGTGGTCCTGGGGGAAGGCCAAAGACCAGTGAAATGGCCGACTAATCCTTTCTCTGATAAGGCTACGGCTTTGCATTTGGAAGCTGCGGACGAGAGTATCACCTCTGGAACTGCAGCTTTCTTAACAAACTTAGAGTCATTCACAGGGGGGGACTTACTGGAGGCAGGTTGGCTCACGACGATTCTATGAAAGCTTTCCTCCAATATCTTGCACCAAGCCTCTAGATCAGGGTCTGGAGGAGGAGGAGGGTCCATCCTGTCGAAATCCAAGCCTATCTCGCTTGATCCGAAACCCTAGCTCGCTTCCAGTCGAAACCCTAGCTCGCAAGTTTCGTTTCAAACTTGGTCCACCAACAAACTTTCTCAAAGCAAGGAAAATGTTACTCAAACTTTGAAAGCAAACTATAAAAAACTGTAGAAAACTAAGTCCTGAGTACGCTTGTGGCTCGCCGTTGAAACAGAACCAACAAGGTTAATTTTATCCTAGATTGATTTTATTAATTGCCAAAAATGAGAAACTAATCTAACAATCAAACCACAAAAATTTAGAGTCGACACGGATTCCCCCTGGGGGGATGGGGTATGGGCGCTGGGTAGCCCACTTGCTCTCGTTTATTCTTTTTTACAATGATAGGAGAAATGCCTTTGGTCCTTACAGGATTGGACACAAAGGCTTACAAAAATTTATAGAAAAGTAGCCAGATGAAGGGGAATGGGTCCGGGGTGCTCTGGAAGGTCCAATCTCTTGAAAATCGGCCAGAGTTTCCTCCTACCTGCTCATAAATTGCTGCAAAACAATGAGCTATTAGTACCTTAAAGTGCCCAAAAACACTCCAGAAGAGTCTTTGGGTCACCACAAAAAATTCTACAAAAAATTTACCAAGTTAATCTAAGATAAATTGACAAAAATAACCAAGGAAAGCAAACTTTCCTTGGGATCCTGGCTTGCTTTTTGGGCAGCCAATGAAATGCACTTAAACTTGCAAGATAAAATTTTTAAATCATGAAAACTAGCCTTTCTACTTAAGCCTTGAAATCTTATGATAAAAATGACTTTCGTAAATAAACTAGCAAATAGATATAGCTTGTATTTGATTAATCTTAGTACCTCAACTAGAATCTACTTTTCTATGCAAAAGAAACTAGATCTACTTGTGATTCAACTTTAAAAGATAGATCTAAGTAAAAATTGCACTTTAAACACAAAATAAGTGAGAGAGAGAGAAAATTTTTAAGTGGAGAAAGAGAAGAGCAGCAACATGGATCTTTGAGCAAAGATGACTTTCAAAGTTTGATTGTGGGACACCGAGAGCTAGATCCTCCAAAGCAAGTATTGGAAAAAAGAGAGAGCAAGCAAGCTCTTCACCTCCTCAAATCTTGGAAACTTGCAAGTGACAACACACTTGCACACAACCCATCAAATCTAGAAATGCATAAGATTAGAAATCAAGAGAATATGAGCATAAACAAATGAAGCATATAAATCTTAGATCTCTAATCATACAACAAATAAAAGATTGACTAAACAAGAAAGCTTAGCAATCTTCTCTACAAAATCGATACCAATCCTTCAGTAGGCTAGATCATGACAAAGAAAAATGCACAAAAGGGTTCAAATACATGTTACCTCATCCCACGAGATCATTCCATCCACACACATATAGCATCACACAGGTATGACCTCCAAAGTCTCTTTATTTCTCAACTAGAATGATAGAACAATATTACAATGCAAGCCTTTGCTCCGAAACTCTAACTCGTTTGAAGGAGTGAGAGGGCGAGTTCACCAAGAGGAGGGTGAATTTCCTTCATTGGGGCTGATTTGGATCTCAATAATCTTGTTTGCATTGTGATTGGAGTTGCATTCCATGAGGGGTGCATCACCTCTCATGAGGTAGGCGCACCCTTACCTTGGTATTTCTTCCAACACATAGAGGGCTGTCACTTCAACAATTCGCCCACCTTTCATGAGATGCGCCTCCCTTGATTGAGATTTGATTGATATGCACTTGATGTGATGGGATTTGATCCCAATCTCCTTGATTTGGATTCCAATCAATCAAATATTTGATTGTTAATTAACTGACAACTCCAAAATAGAGTCACTCAATCAATGGGATTTTGTCTATTCTCATTTATTATGTCTTTTTTGGCCATTTAATATGTCTTTTTGACCTTTTCGAGTAAATATTAATTTTGGAGATAAATATTCACTCAAGCTTAGGAAAAGTGGGTTTGTGGGTTAAATGGATGCTCTGGCTTAGAAAACGAGCATCCCATTGACAAATTTTACCCACAAACCATACTTTTATTACATTTTTAATTTTCCCAATTAAGCTATTAAAAAATAGCTTGATTTTACGAGAAAAAAAAAATTCCAAAACTTCAAAAAAATCCTAGGGGGACCTAGCACATGTTCATACGACTCTATATTAGTGTCTAGCATGTTAATATACAGTGACACATGAACTTTAATAACCTCCTAAGATATAACCACCAAGACGGGCATTCCAGCTTTGGAGTAAGAGAAAAACTCAAAAATTATGCCTTGCTAAAACTAAAAGTATAATTAACAAGTGAAACAACTCCTTGGAATAACTGGATTGATTGCTAAGTCCTAGGAAGCAAAGTCCTTAACATAAAAATACCATGCTAGCACATTTTATTACAAACCCCATGGGGCATGAACATGCAAAAAAAATTTTAAAAAGGCCCCTAAAAGGCCTGATGAACTTCAAAATTACGATGACGAACATGTATCATGTTCAGGCTTTTCCCACTCACTTGAAACTCCAACTAAGTACAACTTAGTTGGTAACCGACACCAATGCAATGGTAGATGCAAAAATAGATGCAAGAGAAGAATTGAAAAATCTGCAATTTACTAATCCAATACTCTAATGTATCTTTAGTACTGCTTAATTCACTTACTTCATGCAAATGGTCCTAATTGAGGTGCCACAAATAAGGCCCTAATTGATGTGTCACAGATCTTGGATTGACTTGCCCTTCTCTTCCCATTGATTGTGAAACTAAGAAACAAGAGCATGGGAGAACTTAACGTTAAAGTGAAATAGAAGAATAATTCCCTACAATGAAACAATATGGTCAATAAAACGAAAATTAGCATCCTGCAACTAAGCAACAATATTCCACTCATTGGTTGGAGAAATCCTCACCTTGCTTTAAAGCAAAAGAAAAATATTCTATATGAGGAAAGCATTAGGTCTCTATTCTTCCATGTTTAGGACACCCTATCAATCAAACACTACTTGAATGATCATGTCATTTTTTCCAATTATACGAGCGAACTGGGACACCAAGAGGTCAACAACCAACAACACCATTCCAACAAATCCCAAATTTGTGAGATCCCGAGGAGGTTTATTCCCTCCTCCAACAACACCCTTGTAGAGTGTTGTCGCCCAAAACTGGCATGCGTGTGTTGAAGCCCAAAATGTAACACACCAGCTGGATGACAACTCTCAGGAGAGAGGCCAATGTCACCACACTCCTCTCCTCTCGCTTCAGGTTGGATCTTCTCCAACTCTAGGGAGGTATCCCTAAGGTAGAATCGCTAAGGCAGGTGCAACGGAGGGCAAGGTGAAATGAAGAGGCTGCCTTAGAGAAACAATAGTAACAAAAAAAAGGTTTTTACTTGGGTGATGGGAAAGACGGGAGGATCAATCCTCGAAGAAAGGCCAGTGCCAGTACCAGCAGGGAGAATGGAGTTAAAGAGAACTCAAGGGAGCCGGGCATTTCACACAAGGGAGATTAGTCTAGGACATTGCATGATCGAAGACACGGGGAACATAAGTATAACCGACTACATTCTACTGCCCCTAAGATAGTTCGAAAATGTGACATAAACAAACAACTTGACAACCGCAAATGTTTGCCCAATGGGCTAGAAACCCTCTACGCTAGATTTACTCTACAACTTGAAATAAAAATCACAACCACATAAAAGATGCTCAATCTATCCAAAAAGTCCCATCATGGTATTTTTTCTATTAAGGTCCGAGGGAAAAGCTCCCAAAATTTTCCATCCCTTTACAATGAATGAGGTTGGCTTTTTATAGGCCCAAAAACCTCTTATGAAAATAAAGAAAGATAAAATAATAAAATATTTGGAGGAAAAGTTGGATCCTAGATCCACTTTTCTCTCCACTCGACTCTCCAAAAACTCATTATTTTTATAAAAAAGAATTCCCTGCTCAGCTAACTTCTTCCACTCAAAAGTGGACACCCAACTATAATGTGGGCAGCTGTCAAACACCAGCTATAGACAGTGATGCCACTGCCCGTGAACTACTCAAAAACCTCAAGTAAATCCCAGTTGGTGATTGGCTCAGAGTGGAAATCAACCCGATACCTGGCTGTTGTCACGTCTTCAAGGAAAAAATGGAAAATCGCGTGGTAGGTGGGCACTGAACTAGCAATGAAAATACACTCAAGTGGCTGTTCAAACGATGAAATGGACCATCATTGGAATCGGATCCCTGTTTACATATTCATCAGAAAACCCACGGTTGAATCCACGGTCCCATTCGTTTTCGGCTGTCAATGAAAACTAGATGATACGTTGGTCACCAACAATCCATGCATAGCGAACTCGTACCACGTGGAGCTTGCACGATGTAAATGTAGGTCGAAATCTCCACGACTTGACAGTCAACAGGAAATCACGGATCCCTCGATGCGACCTCTGCTCAGCTGTAAAACTCGGCTGTCAAAATGGGAAATAATGCGGATTAAAAAATTTGGATGGGAGTCGTTCCAAAAATACGTCATCCCGCTAATTAATTGAGATTTGCTGGGACACCACAAGATCAACGGGAAACTCCTTGATCGGCTGACTGACAGTAAATAACACTTTAGCGTGGATGTGCCCCTGTAATCAACTGCTTCAACGAACTGTTCTGATGATGGAAAAACTCGAGCTCCGCATCTAGCTGTGCATCAATCAACTGGACGCTAATGCCGTCATGCCAAAACTCCACATAACTAGTGGTTTCGACCTCCCCCTTCCGCTACAGGGTCTACTAATGGTGACAAAAAAAACTCCCACTCAGGACTGTTGGTGGCCCGCCTGTTATACAGGTTTGATGAACACACTGAAGATTCCGAGCTCCGACTATGAGTCATTGACATGTAATACACCTTAACGGCTAAGTCAAAGGGTTCGGCGAACTTCAAGCATCAGGTTCGAAGTTCGTCGAACCTCAAAAAAAAAATTCAAATACGTTTGGGTTCGTCGAACCTCATAACAGCAGAACTTGTCGGATTTTAAAGGCAGATTAAAAAATTTTACGATTGAATTCACAGTTTTCAAGGTTTTTTTGTTTTCTTTTCGCCCTCACCCTCCACCGTTGCCGTTTGAGTCTCCGTGAGGCACACCCAACAATGCAGACTTGGAACCGTCGCTCGCAGGTGATGTATTGGGCTTCGACCCTCGACCCACGGCGCTCGACCTTTGACCCTTGACCCTCGACCCACGGCACTCGACCTTCGACCCTCGACCCTGGACGGTGGAGTTGACGCTTGACCTTGGACGGCGGAGTCGACGCTTGACCCAGCATAGCCCACAGCGCTCGACCTTCGACCCCCGACTCTGGACGGTGGAGACCAACATGATTTTGGACAGTATATGTTTATTTTTAATTGTTTTATTTTATATATATGTATATTTATGTTTATTTTTAATTGTTATGTATAATAAATATAATTTAATTGGTATATATATAGTTATATATATAATTAAATTATATATATAACTATATATATACCAATTAAATTATATTTATTATACATAACAATTAAAAATAAACATATATATATATATTATTTTTTATTTTTTTTTAAATGTATATAGCCGAACCTATGCCGAACCCCATCCGAACCTCATCGGAAAATTCGAACCCGAATCAACCTGAAGGTCGCCGAACCTGAACCCGAACCCGAACCTTGTGACCTAGCTTAAAGGGACTTGAACGCATGAAACAACCAGCCTGATTGTTGTGGAGATCCTTCGGAGACAATTGAGTTATGTGATGATTCTGTTGAGACCATGCCTAAAGATACCAGATTCATTTTCTGTTTGAAGTGGTTGCTTCGGTTCCAAATTCTTCATGAAAACACACAGTGAGGCTTGTCCCCCTTTTGAGTTTTCTTCAAAATTTCATTATTTCTGAACTCTGTAACAGACTTGTCTAATGATGTGGGCAATTTGGGCACTGAACCCTCTTTGAGATCATATGGGTTTGAGTCAACAGGTTCTGGCAAAACAAGAAGCTTCTGCAGGCCATCTATTCCTGTTCGCTGTAGATCATCATAGGCCCAGAAGTATTGTGGATATTTTCCTCTTGGACCACCAAAAGATTCCTGCCAGGAATCTAACAATACCAAGATCTTACCTCTTGCCTGTATATCTGCCTTTGAATTTCTCAAATTTTCTTGTAATAAACTAAGCTCTATATCAACTTTGACTTTTTCCTGGTAAGATTTCCACTAATAAGCTCAATTGCATGCAGTATCTGGCCTGTAGGTGATAGCCACAAGAATAATCCTTGACACCTCCATCCTTGTCTCAGAAATGCATCAGAATAACCTTAATAGCAAGGCTATATCAGCACCAATTTGTTTCTGCAACTGAGATCTTTGGAAAGATACCTTTGAACAAATGAGGATGCATTTTTTAGAGGTAACATCTGGCTCCAACTCGGGGACATGTGCTTGCCTCGTGAGTGCATGAGAATCTCAGATTTCTTGGTTATCGCAGACCAATTAAAAACCAAAAACACAGTGTGGTGGGGATGGCTCAATTCACATCCCGAAACACTTATTACAAAGCAAAAAGGCATACTGAAAATATTTAACTACTCATGCAAGAGCTTTATTCATCTACCTACCCTAACTTAACATGAGACTAGAGAATGCTAAGTGTAATGGTATACCCAATGGAGCCATTTCAGCTCCTCATCTATGCTGAACTGCTTCTTCCTGTGCTTAGTTAAGAACAAAGACGCAGATATAAAACCGATCTACCTTACAATCTGCTGATGAAATGAGCTAAGCTGAAAACTCAAACTGTTAGGATAAAGAATATCATCACAGTTTTGGCAGAAAAACTCAAAATTTGTACAAGAAAGTCTATGCTGCAGATACACACTGTCTCTTAATTTTATAACAGGATAACAAGTTAGAGCACATGCTACATCAATATAACACTGCAGAGGGCTTAAAAAAGAAACAGGCTGCTCCTCTTCAAACTGAACCCTGTCGTCCAAGAAACTTTCATGAGGAAGCTTTGAAATGCAAGTGTAATTACCTTTGATAAAATAAGACTGAGGCGCGTCTAGCTCTTCATCAGGGAGTTGTTTGAGCTGATCTTCAATGGTGTAAATCTGAGACAGCTCCATCATTTCATCAACAGGCTGTTCATAAATTTGGGGCAGATTTGTATCTTCAATGTTTCTTTTGCAACAAAGTCAGGAAGTTGTTCAGCTACATCTTCGAACAAGGTACCTTGTATTTCTTCTTCAATGGGATCTTCAATGATCTGTTCTTTAAGCTCAGAATGGACCCTAGGGATGAGAGCATCATATTCTTTAGCCAACTGCTCAATCTCATCAACTGTTCCATCATACCAGCGAAGGAGAAACCTCTCGAAAAACTTTGCCAATGAATCTATGGATTCATCCAAAAGGCCATAGAACCAAATTAATGCATCCCCTTCCAAAGTGAAAGCAAAAACGACCATAAGGTCATCCTCATGATAAACTTTAAAATCAACCACCAATTTGCAGTAAGAGGCAATGTGATGGATGGCTGAAACATCATTATTTCCATGGAATTCTGGGAGAATGTCACGCACCTTCTCATGGTCGTAGCATTCATTAGGAAATCCACAAATATTTGAGAAATCTAGCGGGGTGAAAGCTTCGTGCAGAAGATTACGCGGTTTTTCCTTATCATCATCTATAAATAAAATAATGAGGTACTAAATCTGAAACATACATATAGTCATACCTCATACCAAACTGTGGAGTCGCCAAGGTGAGCTTGAAAGCCTTCCAATGAGTGTGCTCACCTCTACACCCAATAGGATCTTCAAATCTGCAAAAAGGACAAGGGCTCTGTCCCTTCGTGGAGTCGCCATGTGAGAAGAAGAATCTGCAATGTCATCTCCCACAAATGTCGTCAATGAAGCATAGTCTTCTAATTCGGGAACTGGACTTTGTCCCTGGCAACGGCGCCAAAAATGTTGTTGCCCAAAACTGGCATGCGTGTGTTGAAGCCCAAAATGTAACACACCAGCTAGATGACAACTCTCAGGAGAGAGGCCAATGTCACCACACTCCTCTCCTCTCGCTTCAGGTTGGCTCTTCTCCAACTCTAGGGGAGTATCCCTAAGGTAGGATCACTAAGGCAGGTGCAACGGAGGGCAAGGTGAAATGAAGAGGCTGCCTTAGAGAAACAATAGTAACAAAAAAAATTTATTTTACTTGGGTGATGGGAAAGACGAGAGGATCAATCCTCGAAGAAAGGCCAGTGCCAGTACCAGCAGGGAGAATGGAGTCAAAGAGAACTCAAGGGAGTCGGGCGTTTCACACAAGGGAGATTAGTCTAGGACGTTGCATGATCGAAGACACGGGGAACATAAGTATAACCGACTACATTCTGCTGCCCCTAAGATAGTTCGAAAATGTGACGTAAACAAACAACTTGACAACCGCAAATGTTTGCCCAATGGGCTAGAAACCCTCTACGCTAGATTTACTCTACAACTTGAAATAAAACTCACAACCACATAAAAGATGCCCATCTATCCAAAAAGTCCCGTCATGGTATTTTTTCTATTAAGGTCCGAGGGTAAAGCTCCCAAAATTTTCCATCCCTTTACAATGAATGAGGTTGGCTTTTTATAGGCCCAAAAACCTCTTATGAAAATAAAGAAAGATAAAATAATAAAATATTTGGAGGAAAAGTTGGATCCTAGATGCACTTTTCTCTCCAATCGACTCTCCAAAAACTCATTATTTTTATAAAAAAGAATTCCCTGCTCAGCTAACTTCTTCCACTCAAAAGTGGACACCCAACTATAAAGTGGGCAGCTGTCAAACATTGGCTATAGACAGTGATGCCACTGACCCGTGAACTGCTCAAAAACCTCAAGTAAATCACATTTGGTGGTTGGCTCAGCATGGAAATCAACCCGATACCTGGTTGTTGTCATGTCTTCAAGGAAAAAATGGAAAATCGCGTGGTAGGTGGGCAATGAAATAGCAATAAAAATACACCCAAGTGGTTGTTCAAACAATGAAATGGACCATCATTGCAATCGGATCCCTGTTTACATATTCATCAGAAAACCCACGGCTGAATCCACGGTCCCATTCGTTTTCGGCTGTCAATGAAAACTAGATGATACGTTGGTCACCAACAATCCATGCATAGCGAACTCGTACCACGTGGAGCTTACACGCTATAAATGTAGGTCGAAATATCCACGACTTGATGGTCAACAAGAAATAACGGATCCCTTGATGCGACCTCTGCTCAGCTATAAAACTCGGCTGTCAAAATGGGAAATGATGCGGATTAAAAAAATTGGATGGGAGCCGTTCCAAAAACACGCCATCCCACTAATTAATTGAGATTTGTTGGGACGCCACAAGATCAACGGGAAACTCCCCGATCGGCTGACTGATAGTAAATAACACTTTAGCGTGGATGTGCCCCTATAATCAATTGCTTCGACGAACTGTTTTGATGATGGAAAAACCCGAGCTTCGCATATAGTTGTGCATCAATCAACTGGACACTAATGTCGTCATGCCAAAACTCCACATAACTAGTGGTTTCGACCTCCCCCTTCTGCTATAGGGTCTGCTGATGGTGACAAAAAAAACTCCCACTCGGGGCAATTTGGGCACTGAACCCTCTTTGAGATCATATGGGTTTGAGCCAACAGGTTCTGGCAAAACAAGAAGCTTCCACAGGCCATCTATTCCTGTACGCTGTAGTTCATCATAGGCCCAGAAGTATTGTGGATATTTTCCTCTTGGACCGCCAAAAGCTTCCTTCCAGGAATCTAACAATACCAAGATCTTACCTCTTGCCTGCATATCTGCCTTTGAATTTCTCAAATTTTCTTGTAATAAACTAAGCTCTGTATCAACTTTGACTTTTTCCTAGTAAGATTTCCACTAATAAGCTCAATTGCATGCAGTATCTGGCCTGTAGGTGACAGCCACAAGAATAATCCTTGACACCTCCATCCTTGTCTCAGAAATGCATCAGAATAACCTTAATAGCAAGGCTATATCAACACCAATCTGTTTCCGCAATTGAGATCTTTGGAAAGATACCTTTGAACAAATGAGGATGCATTTTTTAGAGGTAACATAGAGTTGTCAAATCAAATCCCCAAACAAGGCTTGCCCTTCCAGAAGGAAAATGTTCACTCCCAAATAGTAGCTTCAAACCACTCCCTGAGACAAGAAGACACACCATGGATCAGCTCTTCTTCTAGTACTTCAGGACAATCCTCTATCAGGAGTTTCCTCTCTTCGAACTTGGATGGTAGAAAGAGACACATATTTAGAGGTGTATGGCCCACAAGAGTGTAGTGTTTCCTCCTCATCTTTAGCAGACAAATCCAATGAACATTGAGGAGCATCCCCTTCCCCTTGTATCCTCCTTCGAGGCATAGCATTAATTGTCACTCTCGACGGCTCATGTATCAATTCAATTTTCACATTAGCATTTTTTTCCTTGATGATAGACTTTAGATCTTAGGTTATATATTCTTTTAGTCTTTTTTTATATAGGAGTGGTCCTTTACACTCCCACAGTGTATTGATACGATTGTACTTAGCAATCCTATTGACCTATTTGTGGTCATTTGCTAGAGTACCCCCATGTACTAGGGGTGTCCTATTTTTGTAGGGGACAACTCCAGTGAAGTCCCCAAGTATAGACAACATAGAGGGATGGCAAGGGGAATTCATGAAGAAGTACCAAAGTCTAGTCTAGTGAACATGGGCAGCATATGGAAAGCATCCCCAACATTTGGGGATGTGCCCCCATGGAACATTGCTAAAAGTCGACATGAAATTTCAATAAGCTATGTGTCAATTATGCAAAACCGTGATCTTAGTGTGCTACTCACCTCAAAAATCATGATCTTAGTTTGTTATTGTTGCCACATCCATAGTAGTGGGGCTACCCTGATGCAGATCAGACTTGTCAAATGCATGAGCCAGTCCCTTGGTTGAGATGAGCATTTTGATCATCAGTGATACAGTTATTTCAGAGCCAGCAATAGATTCCCCTGTGTCATGACTGACCCTACATGACCCCATTAAGATGATTCTCGTTTAGTCATGCTTCATTTTACAAATGAGCAGAGTAGTTGGGCAGTGTTGTTCTTTTGCCCATACTCGGTTACAATAACTCCAGAGACGGGTATATGTTTGAGCAGGTACATATATGTGTATTGCATATGGATGTTGTAGTTGTCTCTATAGTTTATTTTAATAACTGTGACTATGCATGATTAGCCGGCAGTGGCATTTGAGCTATATTGGTTGAAACTTGTATCGTGAGTGGTCATAGAGTCCCTAGTGTAAGGCCATTACATATGCTCACTAGTAGTTCCTACCTTACATAGACTTACCCTGATTCATGCTATGATGGTATCACCTTTTCACTATCTCTGTCCATCCAGTATCTTCCATCTTTCAGTTTTATCCTTGACTTGAGACTTTGACTTATGAGATTGAGGAGCCTTCCCCCACTTTGACCTCCATGTATGATAGACTCCATGTTGTTTTGTGTCTCGTCTCAAAGTTGTGCAACAAAACTTGTCGAAGCCTTGACCTTTCTGGGCTGAAGGAACCCGTCAATGTTGGGGACTAAGCCTAGGTGAGTTGGGATTCTGAAGCCTTGACCTCTTTGGTCAGTTACCCCCAATGTTTGGTTTTGATTGTGAATGATTCCCACCAGTTGACCCCATGCTTCACTTCTAGGCCAGGAGTACCCATTGGTGTTGTGACATGAGCTAAGACTAGCTAGTTGCTCGAGTTATGTCAAATAGGCTTGAAGCAAGTGATCCTATCATCATTACATGCATCAGTATATCTTGCTATATCTAAAGAAATGCAAATGAAGTGAAACGTAAAGTGCCCTAGATCAAAGCTACAGTTAGTTGTGCTTTTAAGCACATGTAAAATCCGAAGGGTCATATATGAAATCGGCCAAATAAAATTAGATGCACATTTATTGAAAATATAAAGGACCGGTGGCCTTGAATTAATGTAATGATTATTCCCCACGGATCCCAAGGGCATGGATGTGGGATGGAACAAGGGACAACTGATTATAAGTGTCCCCTAGAACCTTAGAGTTACAGTTGACTGTGCACTTAGCGCAGTGGTTCTAGAAAAGATCCTCACGGAGCCTGAATCAGGCTTGGATGTGAGCTATAGGACACTTGTTAAAGTTGAAGGGACACTTCTTAATCAACTTATTCCATTTGTGAGACACCTCCTTTCCCTAGTGTTTTCTATCTTATGCATGTCACTATGGATCCCCTCTTGTCCTTTATTCTCTGAGAGATCACTATGTCAAGGTCGCCAAGTCAACTCCCTTGGCCTAGTCCTGTTTCATCTGCCTCACCCATCCTAGCAGTCTATTTAAGTCTGTGAATGAGCATATATAGGGGGCTTCATGAAGGAATTGATGATTTCCCTGATACAGGTTATATTATTATGTGATTTTTGGTTGCCACTGTTATGTTTAACATGTTGTAGTCTGGTTATTAACATAAACTTGTGAGCATTATTCATCCTTTATGCATACAAGACTATTCAGACTATTGCTCAACCTTCAGTTTCAGTATTTTGACCTGGTCAACACGGCTCCTGAGGCAATATGACTGCAGTGTTCGAGATTGTACACTTGTTCTCCAGATGTATCCAGTACACCATTTCCATATTCAGTTGGTGGTTGTTGTCCATTATATAGCAGTTTCATGGTTTATTATTATTATTATTATGGCCATATTTTTATTATTGGATGTGGTGTTGGGCTTCAGATGCATATCTAGATGGATATATGTGGTATTTGTAGTCACTATTAATGGATTTGATGTCTCTGATTCATTTGGTGCACTCAGATGGTGATTTTGGGGAAAGGAAAAGGACTTATTGGTACTTTTATTTTTCAACGTGATGAACTGACATTTTATTCCCTTTAAAAATGACCATGGCTACTCCAGAAAAATCGATTTGGCTAATGTAGGCTAGAAATGACTTGGGGGTGATATTTTATGATATGGCAAGGCTCTACGAACATGATTCATGCATTATATCTTTCAGAGGAGGATTTCACATGTTGTATCTTTGTCCTAGGGAGAACGTCTTCCTTGGGGGCGCACTCCACCATAGTCTTGGATGTGTTATCATATTATTCTTTGTGTCTTTGTAATTGGGGGCGCCTAGGGTGAATTGAGCCCCTAATGGCCCCCCTCACCATGCTATCACATGTCTTATCATATTGTTATGTTGTATTTGCCTTTCCCAAGGAATCATTGGGCAAAAGTGCACCCCCCTTTGGCTTAGTCAACTTGATCCATGTGATGTAAAAAAAAAAAAAATCTCCATTGGTGATGATCACTTATCTATCTTTTAAGCTCAACCACTCATTCAAAAGTTGGTTAGGGATTTGGTCTCTCTCAAATCTATTTAAGAGAGAGAACCCCTCATTGTAAAGGAACTTTTGGCTCTTGGAGAATTGGAATAAAAGAGATTTTTGCAGAAATTCTTGGTTCTTCTTTGTGGGATGTTGTTGTACTTGATTGAAAAGTCTATTTCTCTTAGCATTGGAGTGATTGGTTGTGGTTTCAAAAAATATCTTAGAAGAGAGCATGCAGAAGGGCAACTTCACTTGGGAATTTTTGTGGGTTTCCCCAACTCGTTTCACTTGAAGACGTGATATAATCAGGGGGTTTTCAATAGCATCATTTGATCTTTGATATGCTTTATATTTGTCTTGCATCTACAGTTTCTTTTCTCTGTATATCAAATCTCACTTCGGGAGTTTACTTGTGCAAGGAAGAGGGGCGAACTACCTCCATTGGGCAAATCAATTTCACTTGAAAACTCATCCAATTTGCTCCAAATTGATCAAGACGGCATAGATCATCATTTGCAAGGCATCTACAAGATTTTTCAGGTAAGATCTACTCTATATCTTTTGTTTCAAATTTCTATTCTATTAGTTAGACATTTTAACTGTTTAAAACCCTCATCTTTTAGAAGTAGTAGTTCGGGTCACCTTTTGATTTCATGGTTAAAAACCCAAGTTGGAACTAGCATAAAACCCTTAGAGACCAAATTTGGCTTTAATCTAACTCCATTTGCCCTTCCTGTAGCACTGGTCCTCTTTGTGGCAATTCGCCCTCCTTGGGTACTTAGTCATTTTCTCATTTCGGTGATCTAGGTGTTGCTTGAACCTTCTTAAATTGTCATATCTAGCATCAAGTAACCATTCCGGGTGCCATTGAATTATTTAATCTACCAATTCATAGCCCTTCACTATTTCAACTACTTAAACCCTAAGTGGGGTGAATTGGGTATCATTGTTTTGGCACTTAGTTTATCTTAGATCTGGTTTATAATCAAATTATTGGGGTAAATCAAATTGGTTGAAACATTATTATTCACAAAAGCCTCTCAACATATCCCTTAACATCTTATCCCAATAACATCTCATACATCTGATATATTAAGTCAAGATAGCACTTGTACATCTCAATCATTTATCCTCATTAGTGTATCTTGTCTTTCAAGTTAGTCTCTCTAGACTAGCTAGGGTCTCCCCCTTGGTCTTGCTCTTAGCTTGATCTAAAGTGACAAGAGCCCGTCCAGTGTGACTACTTCATCAGTAGTGGTCGAGGGCCGAGGCCCTTGCGGTGTCACTTGGTTTAGCTGCCTACCCTCTACCATCCTGAATAGGATCCCTTTTAGCTGCAGCTATAATCTAGGTGATAACAGTTACGAAGGTCGACTTTCAATCTTTTTTATGACAAGAAGCTCCTCAGAAATCTATCTATCTTTACAATCTCTCTAGGGTGGAAGATAATAGGAAAATATGTAAAAGGAAACTAGCCTTTGAGGTATGCTCTCACTGGGATGCTTCTTTAGCACATCTATATATAGTCTCAAAAAAGTTGCTAGCATAGGACATCCCTACCGAATGCCAACCACACTCTAGATGTTTTGTAGACTCCAAACAGGAAAGGTGGTGTACGGATGTTCCCTTGACCTTCTCAAAAATGGAAAACACCATTAGAAGGCAAACGATCAAGATTCTCTTGTGAAGTAGACTTCTGAGGCGAGATAGTACCATCCAAAAGGATTTAAGTGTACCTCTACACACAAGAACACTATTGATCCTCATTGACAAATGCCACCTGCATTTTTTTAATTTAAGACATCAATGATTTCCATGAACGTCCTCAGATTGGTTTAAAGAAACAGCAGGATCATATGTGAGTTGCTAATGGAAAATCCTATAGTCATTGTAGAAACATTTATTCATGGTACAGTAAGTTGTGGAATGATAAATAGAATATGGAAATAAAACCAAGGCAACTCAAAAGAGTCTAAGCAAGTATTCATACTTCCATAAACCAAAGAGAGTAAAGGAGAGAAGATGAAACAAACCAGTTTACATGCACATTTAGATGTCGATGGATGAAATTGATAAAGTAATTACTATGTGTCAAAGTGGTACTTATCTGCTAGATCCCTTTCTCTTTTGTACTGGCTTCCAGTGGCATCACAGATATTTATCAGTTGGTATAGTTTAAATATGATTGTATATTTTCATATTATACGGTAAGCATGTACTGGAATGAAAGACATTACATTAATATTATTATGGTAGTTGTTTAGGTTCAACTCACTTCTGTACATCACATAAACTTGTGCAGGATTGAAAGTAGCAACAATTTATCAATAGAACTATGAGCAGCAAAATAAATATGGAAGATATTAGTAAGCACCTTGATTACCGAGGTACAATTTCCAGTAACTGTGTATGCTCCTATCACCATTACATACATACCTGTTGCATTATATTAAATCTACATTAAAGTCTAAAATACTTCATGCAAGCACCTGAATTCAGTAGGCCAGAATTAGTCCAGTATACTACCAAACATAGTAATAACCTGTCTTCCACTGTTGCTGCTGGAAATCCTTTGGAAGTAATAGCTCTATTACAGAGCTACCATCATCTAGGATGAGATGTCCTTGCTCTGTAACTGCAACCAGCACACCCTGTAATCCATGTCATTCCATTTGTGCAATATAATATTTGAATATGTGCATGTACCTCTGTTTGTGGGATATATTCTTACTTTACTAGCAAAAGCATATTGAAATGTGAAATGAATTTATCAATGGACTTTGAACTCTGGTAATTATATGCACACAATGACAAATAGATGATGTGATTGATATTCATGATTGCCAGCATGTCAACATGTAAGTATGCTATTCTTCATTCAAAAGTAAAAAATAACACACAATTTTACTAAAGAAGAATAATCTGATAACGTAGGGGTCCCTCCCTAAAACCTAAGATCCCCATCAAGACATCTGCAGACATAGACAAACTCATAATGAATTCCAATGATATGACTGACAACCCAGCGCTGGATGGGTCAGACACAGAAGCAATACCGCAGGCCCCACAGGAGGAGACCAATCCAAACAAATCCAAAAGAACATGCACATGCATTGCCCAGACAGATGACAGACGGAGGATCGAACTGCCCCCAGCGAGAATCAATGCCAGGATTCAATACATGAGAGATCATGCTCTCATAGGTAAATTCATTGGGATCTGACCAACTGAAAAAATCCCTCATGGGCTGGATCACAACCAAATGGAAACCGAAAGCCCACTTCGATCTCCAGCTAGGATCCAAGGGCTTCTTCACTATCGTCTTTTCCAGGCTAGAAGACAAAGACAGAATAATGGATGGAGGCCCCTACTTCTTCAATTCTGCAGGCCTCTACCTTCGAAACTGGGTAGAACGGTTTAATCCCAATAAAGAAGATTTCACATGGGCTCCGGTGTGGATCCGACTCGATTCCCTCCCGCAAGATTATTGGGATGAGGAAACACTTTGGGACATAGGTAATTCTCTAGGAAACTTTGTTAAGATCGCAGATCAAAGAAGAAGCAACAAATACACATCTTATGCTAGAATCTGCGTCTACAAGCACATTGCAAGGGCACTGACAGACTCTGTTTGTCTAGTGCATGAAGATCTGGAATGGATCCAGCCGGTTCATTATGAACATGTTCCTTTCCGCTGCAAAAAATGCCATGAACATGGGCATCTCTACAGAGATTGTCCAAAGAACAAACCAGTCATAGATTCAAAGCAATCGGAGGCCATGGACGAGGATGGATTCAGGAAGGTAAGCAGTAAGTGCCGCCAGAATCGCAAGCCTCTAACTGCAGACAAACCAAACTCTACTCCAACGAATAACAGCTTCGAAGCTCTAGTTGATCAGCCAGAAGAAATCAGAGCCACAAATGCAAAGGAGCATCCTGCACCTAAAAGAAAACATCAAGAACTAAAGCAAGATCATGAACATGGCTCAGATCAGGGCATGCACAACAACGATCTCAAAGGTCAATCAATTTCCACAGCCTTGGCCTCACAAGAAGCTCCCCCTGAAACCTCAAACCAGGAATTCGATGTCCTCATGGATGAGTAAATGAGCAATCTGGATATGGGGGATATCGATCTCCTTGGGATGGAAGATGCATGTCGATGCCAAGCCTTCTATGACATCTCTCCCAAGCAAATGTAGCTGCTTAGGGATGCTTTACACAAAGCTAGATCTGGAGTCAAACTGGGTATTCAAAATATCCTACAAAAAGAGCACCAAAGGAAAAAAAAGCATGGCCGCAAGACGGATCTGCAACATATTAATTCTCTAGGTACCAAACTAGTTGAATCAGGGCAATATGCCCAGCTAACGGATTTCTTTCCTTCTCACACTCCTAGTTCTCAATGAAGCTCATTTCATGGAATGTATGGGGCATCAATGGCCCTACCAAGCACAGAATGATCCGTAGGAAAATCCATCAGTTATAATAATCCAAGAAACAAAGTGTAGCAGCAGCACTTTAGAGACTCTAATGGCCCATCTTTGGAAGGGCAGCAAAGCAGTATCAGTTGACACAGTAGGAGCATCAAGTGGCCTGGAAATCGAATGGAACCCCATCGAGGTAACCCTCAATGATTTTTGAGCCACCAAGAATACCATCTCAGCTTCTTTCCACCTCTCAGGCACTAGCATTCATGGCTATATCACGAACGTCTACGGCCCTCAACTCCCAGACCAAAAATCAAAATGCTTGAATTCTTAGATTGGTACAAGCAACTCCTCCTTTGGCAGCCTTGGATCCTAGGAGGCGACTTCAACCTAATCACCACTCTTCATGAAAAAAAAGGAGGACGCAAATCTCTGACTCGGGAAGACATCCGTTTCAAAGAATTCATTGAGGATAGCAAGTTGATAGAGCTAGAAACCCCCAACGAGATCTATACCTAGAACAACAAGAGAGGAGGCTCAAGCCAAATAGCTTCAGGTCTAGATCGATTCCTCGTTTCTAAGGATATAGCAACTTCTAACGGCGATCTAGTGGCATCCATTCTCCCATCATCGGAATCGGATCATTGGCCCATACAATTGCTTTGGCGAAGAAGCGGAAATCCCACTCAAAGTGTCATGTCCCTTTCCGGATGACCACCATAAAGACAACTTATTAACCTATCCAGTTCCCATAGGCTATAGTCGAGGAAACAGGGAATTAATTAATTATCAATGTCACCTAGGCTCAAAAGAACTTTATAAAGTGACATTTAATCATTATTTCCTAAAGTGACTTTATCAAAGTCACTTAAGTTAAAAGTGACGCAAAAGGGTGAAATGGGGACAAAAAGAGTCAACATGAGAATAGAAGCTACTTTCTCACTAAAAAGTCATTTTTAAATTAAAAAGTGAGAAAAAGAGGACAACGGGAAGTTGAAGAGTCACGAGAGAGAAAAAGAGTTATAAAAGTGAGAGAAAGCCCACTCTCTCATTCATTTTTGCCATTGCATTTTCGAAAACTAAGAGCTCTTGAGCTTCTAAGCTTCTCTTGGACGAAAACCTAGGAGGAGGTGAAGAGTTTAGGTGGTGCAACAATCTACCCTAGCTCTTGATAGTGGAGGAATCACTTCAGATTTCTCAGTTGATCTTATTGCCGTGGTTGGAAAATCTCATATTTGTCTCAGATTCGAAGTTTGGAGCAGAGTTAGCAGGGCTTGATGGAGGGGCACAGTTGTTGAAGAGAACACCTCTTCTTCTTATGAAAATCGTGGTACAGGACTCCAGGCTGAGGAGAGGACGTTTTGGGGAGCAGTCCTGACTCTACATAGAAGGATGCACTTCAGTTTAACAGTGCACAAAAGGAGGGCGCATTGTAGCAGCTGGGACACCAAGAGGAGGGTACACTGGAGCTGTGATCTCTCTGTAGTGAAGAGCATATTTACAGTCTGTGGCCAAGAGTGAAAGACACACCACTGTAGAAGATTACTCTTATCTCTGAGCTAGTAAGGAGGGTGCTCTATTGGCATCTCGTGAGTGTCAAAGGGGAAGAGCATTTGCATCGTTACACTATGTGAGGGAGCTGCCATCTTTACTCAACCCTCTCATTATTAACACAGCAGAAGTCTTGAGAATTCCAAGGAGTATCAAGTGTCCAACCCCAGACAAATCATGGGCATAGCTTATCTTCTCTTGCTGATCCAAATTACTGAGTAGATGTATTCAATGTGGATGCCATTCTACTCCTGAGTATGTTATTGTGAAAACTATCCATTAAGACAGCCTACATATCCTTCATTCTTCATCTATATTGGCTGTTGGAAGGTTCTGAGGTATTATTGAAGACAAAATCAGTTTGCACAAGCTGCTACAGGAGTAATAGAAGTTCAATCAGATCTCACAAGCTGCTACAGGAGATTGAGAGCTTGTTCTTTGGTGATTAGCTACAGCAGACCTAATAAATCAGTGCTCGAGTTCCCTATCATCATCTACAGCATCAAGTGGTTTCATTGTGGGGATAAGATACTGTGTTATCAGATCTGCTCACAGCCTGTACATTTGGCTTGTCTCAGTCCCAGCTCAAAGTTGGAAGAGCTGTCTCATTAACCAACTCACTGCTGCCACAAATTTACTGTTCTTGGGGTCATCTACAGCACTGGGAAAAAGGTACCAACGCTATTGTTTCTCTATGTTAATGTGTCATTTATAAACTGATATGCCACCTACAGGACTGTCCTTTGATTTGCAATCAGATCTGAGTTTTTCTTAAATAATCTTCATGCACCTGTGTTATACAAGCTGTGGTATAAGTGAATGAAATTATTGTTAATGGGAATCTTGCATATGGTCATAATGTTTGTGGAATGAACATTGAAGCACACTAAACAAGTAAAAATCAAACCCACAGAACTCAAGACACCTATAAGAAACACCAGGCAGTAAGCAAACAAAGTGTTTGATGAAAGTTCATAACCAAGCTACAGAATTGTTGGAAAAAATTTTAGCTCAGCATGGTTGGGGACTTTACAGTAGTATCAAAGCGTGCAATCCTCCCAGCCTGTGAAGTGTGTTGCCACCTAATACACACCTGGGAGAAAACGCAGCAGGAAACCTTCAAGCCGCTCGGTGTGTCCTTGGGTGCAAGCAAGAGTCAAGTGTTGTCACCTAATAACTCAACTCCTCTATCTAGGCTTACTCCTAGCGAAGCCAAGGGGGGTGGTCCCTATGAAAATGATCTAAAGCTTTTAAACTATGAAAACAAATAAAATCTATTCGAGGAGTTAAAGTGATGAGATGGAAAAATAATACAACAAAGCATCATTTGCAAATTTAAATTAAATAATCAACACTACACATAATAGATGAATCATTCACGGCATTCTGTATTTGAAACTTAAAGCATGAAAATGAAAGACCAGTACCGAAAAATGTATAAGTGCGATTGTTGCTGTGTAGGGTTGTGAAAGTATTGCAAGAGGCTTGTTGGTTTATTTTAAATTTATTAATGGATATTAAAGGAGTAGATAAAATTCTTGGTTTGGCCCAACAAGGTCTAACCTCTTGAACTGAGTGCTATAACGGCTTAACCAAGTGTCCAACAAAGCGAGGATGAACCTGCTTAAAGTAGCCTTCTAACTCTATGGTGTACACCCACGCAACCTCCCGAGTCCGCAAAGATAAACTTGGTTGGATTTCCCTATTAAAAAGCTAAGTGCCTTACACCCTTTTCTAGTTGACCCAACTGTTCAGGCTATGCTGCAGCAGTCAAGCGCATACTTCAGTATTGGAGCATTGGTTTATTTTATTAAAGATTGTAAAGTGGATGATTAAACTAAACTAAACCCCAAGAATATCTTTTCCATACACCACAGAATGGTGCAGTACTTCGGTAAGGCAAGTAGGTAAATTTAGATAAGTTTTATGAACAACTGTATAGTTTGAGAAAAACACATAAGCATAAAGGAACTAATCTAAACAAAGAAAAACTAAAAAAAAATCAAAAATCAAAAAAATAAAAATCGAAGCGAATGCCCCGTAGGGGGATTGGGGGCAGGCGCTAGAATAGCCTGCTAAGCTCCTTTTATTTCTTTTTATTTACAACTTGGAAACTTAGGAGGAATATTGCTTGCCATTTATCATTAGGGAACAAGTCAGTTTACAATGTTTGAGAGAAATAGAAATGGTGCTTGAAACCGGTTCTCTAGATGGTCCTTGAGGCTCAAAATGCAATTTTTTATTAAGTTTTGTTCAAACCTGCTAGGCATGCAAAACAGACCAGCAAGCTTAGTTGGTTAGAAAAAGATAATCAAAACACTTTAAGAATGCTTTGATAATGCTACAAATTGCCTAAAAATTTATATGAACAAATTAGTATGCAAAAACTACTTTACAGGTGACTTTTGAGGTCTCTAAATCAAAAAATAAATGAATTTTAATTCTAAAACTGATATGCATGCAAAAAAAAACAGCAAGCTAATAAATTGTAAAAATGCCTAAAAAATACTCTAAACTTGTCCTACTAGATGCAAACAATGCCAAAAACTAAGGGATGAATGATGAAACAGACAAAAAGGAAAACTTGAACTAGTAAGACAAGCTAGAAAGCTTGTCTCGCTAGGATCTTTGGCTGCCCTCTTTCAAGTTGCAAGCCAAATATTATAGGCCTAAAATGCTAGATATGTCTTTTAAAATCACTCTTCCTTAACAAATCTAGATCTTTCAAATTTTTAGAAGCAAGCTTAAGGAAAATCTTTCACTAATGAACAATGAGATTTAGACTTTTAAAATTATATATCATTAATGAAACAATGCTAGATCTACTTCTTTCAAATCAGATCTAATAGAGAATAGAACAAGTAATTGAGAAAATTTTGAGAGAGAGTTTGAACGAAGGTGATATAACCCATTTTGAGTGAGAAAGATTGGGCGAATGGAGAACACATGCAAGTGAACACGCAAGGGACTACGCTTCCTTTTAGACAATTCCAGAGATCAGCAAAACTACTATGTATGCCTTCTCTATGAGATCTGGTTACCTTCAAGAACACTTCACAACAAACCTTGCACAAGCGGATTAAATGGTACCGATAGAAATGTTGATTTTTAGTGCAGCTGCGAGACCCATTCTCAGAGAGAATGGTACCCTAGTCATTTGACTAGGGTTCCTGGTCAAGTTAACCAGGCAGAGTATGAGTAAGACCCTAGAAGGTACCCTAGGGCCCCCAGCTGTCTCCTGGGGTTCTTGGTCTAGGACCAAGCAGATTGATGCCATGGCAAAGTCCCTAGCATGTGGCTAGGGCCCCTATTTGTCTCTAGGGTATTCTGGTCTAAAACCAGACGGTTTCTTGGTCATGATGACCAAGCAGATCCTGCAGGTTGAGACAGACTTCCTAGGTCCTGCAGATGGTTGATCAACATTCAGCCTAGGACTGAATGGTCAGCTTGAGGCTGAGGACCATTCTCTGGGAGAATGGAGATCCTGGTCATGGACCAGATGGTTGATCAACATGTCCCAGTCTAGGACTGAGGTTCAGCCTTGAGCTGAAAGCCATTCATTGAGAATGGAAGATATTGTTGTCCCCTCTCCTAATCGGTTATTGCTAGGTTGCTTCTCAAGGGACTGGCCACCCCTTGGCGATATCTCTAGTACCTAACCCTTAGGAGCAGCGTTAAGGACAAAAGGATTGCACCATCCGTTTGGATCTTCTCCCTTATACAATGATGACAAAAATATATAAACTATGTATCTTAAGAGAGAGAAAAGTCTTTGGTCTTGTTGGTTCTATTTGATTGCTTGTCCACTTTGATCTTGTGGTTGTTGACCCATGGTCCTATTCTTACTTGGTCCTAGCACTCTCACTTGTGTGCACCTTTGACTATGATGACTCCTACTTTATGGAGTATTTTTACATAAGGATTTATTAAAGACCATTGGACCATGTATTATTATGTTTTGGTATAGGGCCTTGTCCCACTTATGTTTTTGGTCTTTTACTTTATGTTGGACCTTTGGTTTTTTTTTCTTTATGATAAATTCATTAAATATTTATTTTAGTCTTATTAATAAAATCTTTATGATTTTATTAATAAAATCTTTATGATTTTATTAATAAAGACTTTATGAGTTTATTAATAAAGTTTTTTTTTTATTTTAAAGTCTTATCTCTTTTT
Organism: Larix kaempferi; assembly: GCA_027924585.1. NCBI lineage: Eukaryota > Viridiplantae > Streptophyta > Pinopsida > Pinales > Pinaceae > Larix > Larix kaempferi. The sequence goes on along the minus strand of BSBM01002359.1, from coordinate 65,239 downwards.
TTTAATTCTAAAACCCTTGGACCATTGGTACCCTACTTTTATTTATTATTTATTTATTTATTTCTTTTTTTTATCCTAAGTTTTTATTTTTATTATTTTAATCCTAAGTTTTTCTAAATCTAAAACTATATATAAACTTAACTCTATTTCATCAAATGAAAAAATTGACTGTGAGCTTAAGTCTCTCTTCTCGCGTCAATTTTTTTGTAGACCGTATCACGGCGAGCTCACACTTCACTCGGGTAATATTTTTCGGGTCTGCTTTCCGGTTTAGCTTTGCACTTACTATCTCTTCTTCTCGGCTGTCTCTCCACGGGTGTTTCCTTTCCTCGGCTGCCTTTCTCTTCACGGCTCTCTTCACGACTGTATCCTTCACAGTTGTCTCTTCTTCACGGCTGTCTCTCTCCACGGGTTTACCTTCACGGGTTTCACTTCACGGTGGTCTCTTCACGGCTGTTTATTTTCACTCCGCGGTGGTCTCTTCAATGTTTTACCCTCACGGGTTTCACTCCACACGGCTGTCTATTTTTCACTTCACGATTATCTCTTCACGGCTGTAGCATTTAATTGTTTATAACACTTGACTGTCTCACGGCTTCTCCTTTTTGCTGTAGCATTTGTTTATCTCTATTTTGGCTGTAGCATTTAATTGTTTATAACACTTGACTGTCTCACGGCTTCTCCTTTTTGCTGTAGCATTTGTTTATCTCTATTTTGGCTGTAGCATTTAATTGTTTATAACACTTGACTGTCTCACGGCTTCTCCTTTTTGCTGTAGCATTTGTATATCTCTATTTTGGCTGTAGCATTTGATTGACTCACAGTTTCTCTATTCTGGCTGTAGCATTCAGCAGTCTCACGGTTTCTCTATCTCACGACCAGTTGATTTCTCATCACTGTATTTGAACTCTATGTAAATTCATATGAGTGAGTGTTTGACCTTTGTAGTTTGCAGCACCTGTGTGTCTTTCTTACTACTATCATTTTAATTGAAGAATTTGAGGTCTGTGTTATTCTACCTGAACCTTCTCTCTCTTAAGGTACGTATATGGTTTATCTAGTTTGACTTGTCCTTTCAGTGACAAGATCAAAACTATCTGAGTATAAGTTGAATCCAAATGGTTGTTTTAATTCTTTAATACAATTCATGTTTATTTTACTATAGTTCATTTATTTTATTTTTCTGAACTTAGTATTTGATGATTCTCAAAGACCAACATTAATGCAGTGACTAAATGGAGCATTAAGTTGAAAGAGATGAAAATTATGTTATTTATGTTTTAAATCAGTTTAAATTTAAATTATGCAGTACAATTGTTTACATGTTCTTGCATCAAGGTTGTTATATGTGATAAAATGTACATAACCTGCAATTTTAACAAGAAATCATATAAAAGATACTAAAACATGGACATTCAAACAAGACATGCATAATGTTCAAGATATGTTTCATATAATTGATAATGAGAAATAAAAGGTAGATTCTATTCCTTACCCTACTGAAATAATAAAATTCCTTCAAAGGTCAGCATGAATCCGAACAATAAACAGAGTTTTATGAAGAGACACAGATTACCTCCATGGGATTTGAAACATTAAACATCAACACATTCGATACGAGTCCACAAAATAGCCTCCAAAGCCTTCTCTTTATTCTCAAGAACACAAAAAGATTTACAATACAGGAGCAGAGGTTCCACCTTCAGATCTTGAACAATGGAGAAGGGCTGCTCTTATATACAAATTACAAAGTGAGGGGGGCGCTAATCTCATGGAGAGGAGCGCAAGAGCTTGAAGGGAGAGTCCAACTAGAGCTTGGTTGCATTGATTTAGGAATCACTCGGTAGCCAAATCCATGGGGATGGTGCCACCTCTCCTTGAGGTAGGTGCATCTTGCATTGTAAACATCACCACCAACAAAATTCCACCACCTTACAAAGCCACCCAAGCTCATGGAGGGCGCATATCCAAATCTTGAGGTTACTTGTTGACTTGCTTCCTTTGATTGAGCATTGATTGAACACCAAACAAAAGAGGATGTGCCACCTCTTCATGAGGTAGGTGACCTCTCCTTGGAGTTATCACACTCCAACAATAGTGTGACATGTGGAAGGAGCCGCCCATAAGAGAGAAGGGCGCACTCTAGTTTGATGCTCAAACGTTTGTCTTCCCAATCAAGTAAAAATGACGCTTTAACTTAGGAATGTATTCGCCCACCCAATTGGATAAGATGCCAACTCAATTCAGCACATGCCAATTCCTTTTTTAATTATATCATTTTTTTATATTTGATCCATTTTGTTGCATTTTTAGCATTAAAATGCGATTTTGTAGGCCTGATAAGAAAAAATGTTCCACAGGATGATTTTATCGCCCGAAACATAGGAAGACAAGGTCCCAATGTAAAGAGGATGCTCTGAGCGTGAAAACGAGCATCCCTGCGCCAAATTTTGCCTTCGGATCACACTTTTATCACCATTTGAAATTTTCCATTTAAACCATTAAAAAATGGCCTAATATTGAGGAAAATTTATTTTTCTCGGAACTGACTCAAACTCCTGGGGACCTAGTACATGACCATACGACTTTATTTTAGTGTCTAGCATGTTTATATATGTTGAAAAATGGACTCTAATAACCCTCCAAGGCCTAACCACCACTTTGGGCATTCCAGCTTTGGAGGTGTAGGAGAAAAACTCATTGATTATACTCGGCTAAAGGCAAAGCATAAATGACAAGGGAAAAAACTCCTTGGAATACCTTCTTTGGTTGTCAAGTCCTAGGGAACCGAGTCACTTAAAGACCACCATGCTAGCACACTTTATTACAAACCTCATGGAGCATGGTCATATATTACAAAAATGAAAAAGGGGCCCTGAAAAGACCTAATTTGGAACTTCTGAACACTGAAAAGCACAAGTATTTGTACAAAATTGGCGGCTCTCTGGAAGTCCAACTGAGTGCAACTCAGGTGGTAACAAGGTGCATGCTATTATATGAATCCAGGAGACAGTAATCCATTCACTTATAGAAGGCATAGGGGGCAGCCTAGAAGGATCTTTTTATCAAAGTTCAGAGAAGGGCAGGTTGAAGAAGAAGAAGAATTGTTTGAGGAAGAAGAGCAGTTCATATCAGAGGAAGGAGAGATGGGTGACAAGAACAATCCATTTGGGGGTAATGGAAACGAATCAAGCAGAGAGAACATCCCAGTAGGCAGTACAATGAACATTTTGAATGATTTGGCTAGAGGGCAACAGCAGCTAATCAACTTCCTAACTAATAATGTGGCAAGAGACAGGAGCAGTTGATTGACATCATGACTCAGCTACTCATGAACAACAAGACAAGCCATAACGATGGGGGAAACAATGACACCAAAGGAACTAATGGATGGAATGGGAACCATGTTGAAGGAAGCAACACCAATATTCCCATTCAACCAAACACACGAGCATCTAGCTCATGGACACCCGGACCTCTCATGCCCAAATCACAGATGAGCAGTCGATGGTTCAACTAGGACAGCTAGTACCAGGAGATAGCTTTACAGATTATCTAAGAGAGTACCAGGACCTTAGGGATGGGTTCTAGGAAGCCATGTCTTTCCAGGAATTTTGCAATATCAAATACAGAAACAAGCCCAGAGACTTCAATAGGGGCCCACAGAACTACGATTTGCAGTGGAAGGTTTGGAAGCTCACCCTTCCTTCCTTCTACGGGTCCAACAAATCCACAGCATGGGCTTGGGTTCAGAAGTTGGATACTTATTTCCAACTCAACCCCATGAAAGAAGCAGAAGCTATTAAATACACCACCTTACATGTGGAGGGAGAGGCCCACAAGTGGTGGTATCATGGTTTGGTTACGTTGGAGCATGCCAGCATCAAATCATAAATGGAATTCACGCAGAGGTTGATGGACAGATTTGACAAGAAGGACCCGGAGCTGCACTTCCGAGAGCTAGCACAGATCAGACAGACAGGTACTGCAGATGCATATATTACAAAGTTCCAGAGATTGGCAGTGATGGTGACAGATATCTCAGAGACCCAGCTTCATGTTATTCACAAAGGGTTTGTCTAAGCCTCTACGAGGTTGGGTCAAGGCTTTCAAGCCTACTACCTTACAGGATGGCATCTCCTGAGTACAGGACATGGAGGGAGTCATCTCAAACAACAAACCTCAATCCAAACCTTTCGCTCCCCATAAAGGCAAGGACAAGAAGCCCTTCCAGAAGGGAGGAATTGGGAAGAACCGATTGGATGAAGAAACCCGAAATGAACTCAGAAGAAAGAAACTATGCTTTAGCTGCAAGGAACCTTGGGAACCTAGACATCGATATATGGGTAAAGGCAAGGTTCATTATATAGAGGTGGTTTCAGATAGTGATGAAGAGGACGATGATGTGGAGGAGCAAGTGTAGGATGATGAGCCAGACAATGGGACAGAGCAGTAGCCACAGGTACAAAGGCCACAGCCACAAGTTCTGGAGTCACGGACTCAGCAGCCACTAGTACAACCGCATAATGGGACTATTGCCACTTTATCAACTACTCCTAGGTTCAACACCTTCCGGGTCAGGGGTGTTATACGAGGACAGAGAGTCACAATCACGATAGATGATGGGGAAACACATAACTTCATAGATTCTACACTAGTAGCCAGGAGAGGCATCCACGTCGAGCAGTTTGAGGGATTTGATGTGAAGATAGCCGACGGGCGAGTGATGCCTGTTGAAATGTTATCAAGGGAGTGTTGTTCAGCTTGTGTTGCCTTAGGGTGAACAAGGACACTTTAAAAAGATGACCCCTAGCCATTAATTAATAAAGTGAGAAGGACTTTATATTTATAAAGTCACTTTATTAAAAGTTAAGTCATGAGTATATCCTAAGTTCATATTTAATGAAAAGTCAAGTGAGTGATTAATTAAAAAGGGTGTTCACTTTATTAATGACATGAAGTGCACTAAATGTCATTTATTAATTATTTATTGAGCATTTATTGTGAACCCTTCATCTAATCTAATCTAGGCCGTTAGATTGAAAAGTGGAAGTTGCCATGAACAAAAAGGCTTGGGGAAGGCAAACCTAAATCATTATTCACATCCAAGAGAGAAGTTTTGGAGAGGAGAGCAAGAGACAGAGAAGAGAGAGGGTTTTTGGAGAGATTCCAAACCAGAGAAAAAGAAGAAGAAAGGTGGCTCGAATCCCAAGGAGAGGGAGAGTGGTCACATTTTCCAAGAAGAATCCGTACAGCAGGGTGCCTGTACAGTCCGTACAGCAGCTGCACAGAATTCGAAATCCGTACAGTCCGTACAGCACAGATTTCTTAGCATTCTGTACAGCACGAGTTTCAAGGCAGAGTTGGCACAAAATTCAAGGAGAAAAGTACAGCATTAAATGTTGTGATCAGACTGTACAGGGCACAGTTTTCGAGGCAGATTTCTAGGAACAGAAATCGATAAAAACAGTTTCGTACAGCCACACGTGTGAGGGTCGTACAACACAGTTTCCAAGGTTTCTGTACAATGAGGTTTGGCACAAATTTTGAGGAGATAAGTATTGTTGTTCTGATTTTGTAATTTTGTTAAGAATTTTAATTAAAATCTCTCTCAGTCAGGTTTTATCCTGGACCAATTTGGTCAAAAATTCCAACGTTAAATTTTATGTGGTTGGCTGTTATAAATTTTTGAGTTTGAATTAATAGGCTGAAAAATTAAATTTCAGAGTTTTAATTCATGTGTTTCAAGTTAAGTCATTTTTGTGGATAAAAATGTGCATACTGGAGTTTGGGCATTAAACCATATGCAGAGAAGCTTCCAAGCATGAAACCGGGTTGGGGTTCTAAAACTTTCATGGTATCAGAGCGGAGTTAAAAATCAGAAATTTAAACACTCGGAAAATTTTCAGATTGGAGAAAATAAGTGGATTTGTGAAAAACAGGTCTTGAACAAATTCTTTGAGAAGAACAAGTACAGGTTGCAGTTATGGTGTTTGGACTCAGAGTGGAGGACAGGTTAGATGGGGCTGCAAATTTTAGCCCATGGAAGGCTAGAATCATGTTGATACTCGAGGAGAATGAGCTATGGGATATAGTCAATAGTACAACAGCAAATCCTGTGACTATTCCTACCAATGTTACTGATAAGGCAGCTTTCATGAAAAGGGATGTGAAGGCAAGAAGGATCATACTTGATGTCGTGAAGGATCATGTGATCCCACATATTTCAGCCAAGGCCCGTGCCTTCAGATGTGGGCACCTTTGACTAGCTTACACCAAAGCTCCAATGAGAACAGGAAGATCGTGTTGCGGGAGAAGTTGAAGGATGTGCACATGGGGAAAAGTGAGGGCATGGCTTCCTATCTTACTAGGATTACACAGGTTAGAGATGAGCTAGCAGCTGTTGGGGAGATCATATCGGGCAGTGAGTTGGTGCGGATAGCCTTAAATGGCGTGACTCCACCATGGAGTGTGTTTGTGGCATTGTGCAGACAGTGGTTGCTCGTGAGAACATGCCTTCTTGGGATCGTCTTTGGGATGATTTCATACAGGAGGAGACACGTAGAGGATACCTACAGGGCAATTCATCACATCAAAAAATGATGAAGAGGATGTGGCATTGGCAGCAAAAGGTAAGAAGAAGAAGTTCAAGAAGGGTCCCAAGAGTGCAACCAAGCAGCATACAGGTGAGCAGAAGAAAGACTTGAGTAAAATCAAGTGTTTTGCTTGTCAGAAGTTTGGACACTATGCTGGCCAGTGTCCGAACAAGAAGAAGAAAGGACAGCTGACATAGATGACTTTGCCTCACGGTTTGAGGGAGAGTTTTCTCTCTATGTTGGATGTACAGAGAGGACATCTTTCACCAGCAGTGATATGGAGGGTGACATGGAGGATCAGATATAGTGTTCTTTGTTGGTTGGCCATTCTTTGAGTGCCTCTGCTACTACTTCTACTTGGTACATTGATAGTGGGGCTTCGAGCCATATGACAGGTGTTCGAGATGTGTTCACCGAGATGGCTGAGACTGGTTTGATTCTTGAGGTAGTATTGGGTGACGACACGGTTGTGAGAGCAGTTGGGCGAGGGACTGTTACCTTTTAGAGGGAGTCTATGCAGTCCATGACTTTGAGGGATGTATTGTATGTCCTCGAGCTGAAGAAGAACCTTGTTTCAGTTTCCACTATTGAGGACAGGGGTTTTGGAGTATGCATCCTAGATGGGAAAGTGCATATCTTTCCCAAAGCAACAGGACCATCTACTTCATTTGCCATTGGAGTTAGATGTGGGAAACTGTACGAGCTTCTCTTCCAGCCTCACCATGCATTGGCCCATACTAGCAATAGCATCAAGATGTGTGAGTTGTGGCACAGGAGGATGGGCCACCTTCATCATTCAGCTTTGAGATTGCTGAGGGAGATGTCTACAAGTTTGCCTCAGTTCAGCACAGAGCAGGGTGGTGTGTGTGCAGAGGGTGTGCTTTGGGAAAGTACACCAAGACTGCTTTTCCGAGCAGTGACACGAGATCAGGTGGCATACTAGACTTGATTCATTCAGACTTATGTGGACCAATGTCCTCAGCCTCGTTGACAGGATTTGAGTACTATATCAATTTCATTGATGACCACTCCAGGAAGACCTGGATCTACTTTCTGAGAAGTAAAAAATCTCAGGAAGTCTTGCAGAGGTTCCAAGAGTTCAAAGCTCTTATGGAGAACCAAACAAGGAGGAAGATCCGGGCACTCAGGTCAAACAATGAGGGTGAGTATACCTCCAAGGAGTTTGATGAGTTTTGCAGAAAGGAGGGCATCAGGAGGCAATTGACAGTTCCATATACTCCACAGCAGAATGGATTTGCCGAAAGGAATAACAGAGCTATAGTGGGAGCAGTTAGAGCCATGCTGCATGATCAGAGTCTTCCTTTCTTTCTATGGGCAGAGGCCTGTAGTACTGTTGTTTATGTATAGAACAGGAGTCCACACCATGCATTGGGGTGTAAAACTCCTGAGGAGATGTTCACCGAGAAGAGACCTGAGATAGGTCACTTCCATATATTTGGATGCCTTACATAATCTCATGTCCCTTCTGAGAAGAGGACGAAGTTAGAGCCCACGGCGGAGAAAGGCATCTTTGTTGGTTATGACGAGACTTTGAAGGCTTTTCGCTTATACCTTCCTGCACAGAGGAAAGTTGTGGTGAGGAGGGAGGTGAGATTTGAGGAGGAGAAAGCCTTCAGGAAGTCTTATGATTCAGAGATGGTGGAGCAGTAGGTTGATACTCCACGGGTGACACCTTCACAGAGTTCAGCGAGTCAGGGTACTGGGTCACAGGTTACAGGTACATCAGGTTCAGGTACTCAGTCTACAGGGACTTCTGGTACAAGGACAGGTTCACAAGTCACAGGTTTCACCTACGTGTGATTCGGGTGGTACAGGTTCTGGATCACCAGGTACAGGATCTTAGGCCACAGGTACTTCTTCAAGGAGACAGTTTTCAAATAAGGAGGTTCAGGAGGAGGGCCCACCACAGGAAGCTACTTCCAGGAAACGTAAGCCAAGTTGGCTTAAGGATCTTGTGAAGGAAGCTGAGGAATCTGTGGGGCCACCCAGGAGGGAGGTAAGAGAGAGCAAGGCACCAGAGAGATTTTCCAGTTATATGGCGATTGTGACTAGCTTGAGTGAGTCCAAGCCTACTACTTTTGAGGAGGCTACCCCACACCAGGTTTGGTGAGATGCCCTGATGGAAGAGTACAATTCCATCATGAAGAATGGAGTGTGGGAGATTGTTCCGAGACTGGAGGGGAAATCAATGGTGACTTCCAAGTAGCTCTATAAAATCAAGCATATTGCAGATGGCAACATCGAGAAGTACAAAGCTCAGTTTGTGGCACGAGGGTTCTCACAGGTAGAGGGAGTTGACTACTATGAGACCTTTGCACAGGTTGCTAGATTTTCTTCAATTAGAGCAGTGATCTCCATTGTGGCAAAGATGGGTTGGAGGATTCATCAGATGGATGTGAAAACCGCTTTTCTAAACGGTTTTCTACAGGAGAAGGTATATCTAGAGCAGCCTCAGGGCTTTGAGATTCATGGGAGAGATTCACATGTGTGCAGGCTGAAAAAGGCCTTGTATGGTCTAAAGCAAGCCTCTCGGGCTTGGTATTCCAGGATTGATACTTATTTGCTTTCGATTGGGTTTCAGAATAGTGAGGCGGATCCCAACCTATACTTCATTGTGGTTGGAATTGTTCCACTCATTCTTCTACTATATGTTGATGACTTGTTCATTACAGGAGGAGAGCACCTGATTGAAGCATGTAAGAAAGATCTTGCTTCAGAGTTTGAGATAACTAACCTTGGACTGATGCATTACTATTTGGGGATAGAGATTTGGCAAGAGGATGGACATGTTTTCCTGGGGCAAGGAAAATATGCTGCAGATGTTTTGAAGAGATTTCGGATGGAGGAGTGCAGACCCATTCCACACCCATGACCACCAACTAGACGAAGCTTCATGCTTCTGAGGGAGAGTTGGTGGATCCTACTTTGTATCGTCAGTTGATTAGTTCTTTGATGTATCTGGTCAACACCAGACCAGATTTGAGTTTTGCAGTTAACACTCTCAATCAATTCATGGTGGAGCCCAAGAGAGTGCATTGGACACCCGCAAAACACATATTGAGATATCTTGTAGGCATAGCAGATTTTGGTTTGGACTACAGGAGGTCTAATGGAGTGGGATTGGTTGGCTTCACGGATTCAGATTGGGCAGGTAGTGTTTCGGACCAGAAGAGCACCTCCGGTTCTTGCTTCAGTTTGGGCTCAGCAGTTATGTCATGGTTCAGTCGGAAGAAAAGTCTGTTGCATTGAGTTCTGCAGAGGCTGAGCACATGGAAGCCAGTCAGGCTAGTTGCGAAGCTTTGTGGCTTCGCAAGTTAATGGTAGACTTATTTGATCAGGAGCTGAGACCTACAGTGATACATTGTGATAATCAGAGTTGCATCAGGCCTTTGAGAATCTGGTATTTCATGACAGGTCAAAGCACATTGAGATCAGGTATCACTTCATCAGGGATTATGTTCAGAGAGGAGTTGTACAGTTGCAATATATTTCTACTGATGAGCAGGTGGCAGACATTCTCACGAAGTCTTTGGGTAGAGGGAAGCATGTCTATTTCAGAGACAAGTTGGGAGTGGTGAAGAACACCTTCCTCGGTAAGAGGGAGTGTTGAAATATTACCAAGGGAATGTTGTTCACCTTGTGTTGCCTTGGGGTGGACAAGGACACTTTAAAAAGATGACCCCTAGACATTAATTAATAAAGTGAGAAGGACTTTATATTTATAAAGTCACTTTATTAAAAGTTAAGTCATCAGTATATCCTAAGTTCATATTTAATGAAAAGTCAAGTGAGTGATTAATTAAAAAGGGTGTTCACTTTATTAATGACATGAAGTGCACTAAATGTCATTTATTGAGCATTTATTGTGAACCCTTCATCTAATCTAATCTAGACCATTAGATTCAAAAGTGGAAGTTGCCATGAACAAAAAGGCTCAAGGAAGGCAAACCTAAATCATTATTCACATCCAAGAGCGAAGTTTTGGAGAAAAGAAGAGAGCAAGAGAGAGAGAAGAGAGAGGGTTTTTGGAGAGATTCCAAACCAGAGAAAAAGAAAAAGAAAGGTGGCTCGAATCCCAAGGTCAGGGAGTGTGGGCACATTTCCCAAGAAGAATCCGTACAGCAGGGTCATCGTATAGTCTGTACAGCACGGATATTTGAGCATTTCGTACAGCACGAGTTTCAAGGAAGAGTTGGCACGAAATTCGAGGAGAAAAGTACAGCATTAAATGCTATGATCATACCGTACAGGGCACAGTTTTCGAGGCAGATTTCTGGGCATAGAAATCGAGAAAAACAGTTTCGTACAGCCACACGTGTGAGGGTCGTACAGCACAGTTTCCAAGGTTTCCGTATAGTGAGGTTTGGCACAAATTTTGAGGAGATAAGTACTGTTATTCTGATTTTGTAATTTTGTTAAAGAATTTAATTAAAATCTCTCTCTCAGCCAGGTTTTCCCTTCGGGATTTTATCTTGGACCAATTTGGTCAAAAATTCCAGCGTTAAATTTTATGTGGTTGGCTGTTATAAATTTCTGAGTTTGAATTTATAGGCTGAAAAAATAAATTTATGAGTTTTAAATATTAGAAAAGAATTTAATGTGTTTCAAGTTAAAGTCATTTTTGTGGATAAAAATGTGCATACTGGGGTTTGGGCATTAAACCATATGTAGAGACGCTTCCAAGCTTGAAACCGGGTTGGGGTTCTAAACCTTTCAATGCCTTCTTTATTCAAGGCCCCCGGTTGACAGTGACAATGGGAAATTATAGTTTGACAGGTGATTTTTATATTGTCGATTTGGCAGAGACAAATGTGGTCTTGGGAGTTCATTGGCTCAGCACTTTGGGATCTATTGTCCGCCGATGTGTGTACACCAGCAGCAGATATCTTTTGAAAGTTGTTTCCCAAGTGGGAAAGATGTGGCCTTGGGGGCAAGCAAAGAGTCAGGTGCTGTCACCTGATCCCGACTCCTCCGTTTAGGCTAACTCCTAACGAAGCCAAGGGGGTTAGACCCTACAAAGAGTTACTAAGGCTCTTGATTTTAAAGTGTTTTTGATGGTATGTGTGATGTGGAAGGGTGTTGTTTAGGAGTTTTATGAGATTTACAATAACAATTTAGAGAATCAAAGCATGTACTTGCAAAATATATATTTAAGATAAACAACCATTAACAATGTGATTCAAGTATAAAGCATCCACAGTATAATATGAAAATTATAAGATAAGACAAGTACTTCCAGATAGATATTAAGCAAATAAATGATATGTTTGAAGGACCAGTGCCTTGTGGAGTCAATGTCTTGAATGCTTGGGATGCTGAATACAAGAGTTCATGTGCTTGAGATCGTTTTGCAAGTGCTCTTTGTAAATTTTAAATGGTGAGTTGATTATTATGGACGACGGATATATCCAAGATATACCTTTCGGTACTGGAAATGTGTCCGGAAAATACTCTAAGTGGCTCCATACAAGGACATGTTGGCTGCCAAAGTCCCAAGAGCGTGTTCAACACTACACCAGCCAGGGGTGTAGTCTAACGGTGCCCCCAAGATCTAAGTACAGTGATCCAGTGCCCCCAAGCAGAATTTGCCCACTTTCGAGTATTGACGATCAACGTCGGATTTTCATTGGTTTTACAGGAATGAATTTTATTAAGGTTAAAGTTGGAATTAAATGTGAAAATTAAAGAACCTATACCGTTTCTGAGTATCCCAAAACTGGGTAGAGCATACACGACATAGAAAATAATAAATTCCAATTTTAAGAGGATGTGTTTGAAACAAGAACCTTTGTAGAAAACTCTTCGACAGAGAGCACTCTTGATCTGCCTTATGGCAAGATTCAAGAGATTTATGAGATGCAAAAATACTGAAATGAAATCTAGTCTACCCAAGAGTCTCTTTCAGGCCTGAGACCGTACTCGGGAAAGCAAGGGGATTAGCAAATAAAACAGAACTTAAATGAACTCTCCGACAGAGAACACTCTTGATCCACTTTTCAGTGAGATTCAAGAGATTTTGGTATTTCAACAGTTTATATCAAAAAGACAAATATTGAAACAAGACTAGACTAGCAATAATGACTAATCTAGCAGTATATCAATAATGAAAGCTAATCTAACTTGCTCTAACAGCTTATTGTGCAGGTATAAAGCAAATAAAAATGCGAAAATCAGACAGTGGAGAATACAGGATTCCCCCAAATGGGGGAAGTGGGGGTGTGGGAGTCGTTATCCCACTTGCTCTTATTTGATTTTTTACAATATTTTTTGGTACTTCTTCACTTAAAGTACAATAGGATGGGGAAATGAAGAATGTTTGGAAGTGTTTTTCAATGAGCGATTTGCTTGCTTGGTTTTATTTGCTAGCCTTTGGGCTCTTTGCTTAATTGATCTTCTTATTCACCTGTGGATAAGAGCTCTCAACAAAGACTAGTTAATGTGTTAGCAAAATCAAAGAATGACTTATGATCTATGTTGCACGAGTTTCCGGAACGTGGGAACGGTGGGAACTTGGGTACGGGTGTCGGATACGGTTAGAAGTTTCCCCTAAATTTGTAGGAAACGGCGAGTTGGGAGCGGCAATAATATATATTAAAAAAATAAAAATAAAAATATAACAACTATTTAAAGATTCAGATTGTATACTATTTAGTATTTAGTATTTAGTATTACTATTATTTAAAACTTCTATTTAGGAGTAGTACATTAAGAAAGCATACCTTGGAGTGGGCTACACGAGTTCAACATAATCAGGGCGGTCAAATAAAGAGTACATAAAATACATGAGAAAGAAAGTATCTACCATCATCATGAGAGCGCTGCCTACTCACATCCGACTCTGTGGCAAAGAATGTCTAGGTTTGTCAATCACTACGTGATTGAAAAGATGTGTAGCATTTTCTTTTGTTTCACATGCCTAACCTCTCGAGTCAAACAATCTGGCGAGCGGGAGCTGGCAAAGGGCGGCATAGAATACACCGCTGTGGAGCTGGCAAAGGCCGGCATAAAGTTCAAACCGGGATACAACAATGTCCGGTTCGACAAATACTCCCGCACGCTTTACATTCCGCGGATGAACGTATCTTCTGTGCAGACGACTGAAGTATTTTTCAGAAACTTATTTGCATTGGAATTCCTTTATGCGGCCCGTCCCAGATCCGTGACGCAATTCATTCAGCTGATGGACTGCCTCATTGGCACTCTCGAAGATGTTCACGTCCTTAAAAAATGTAAGGTCATTAATTTCCCAAATACTTTAAGAAATGAGGATATAGCTAAGATGTGGGATAGCATCTGTCAGTCCTCTCGTGGCCCCAAAGAGTCTTCTGTAAGGCAGCTGATAGAAGAACTGAAGGAAGAGCTAGGAAAAGAGCGTTACCAGACCAAAGTCAGAATCAAGATCCACGCCGTCAAAACTTTTATTTTTAAATGATGTCACGAGAATCATCAGCTGTATTTGTCAAAACCATGGAATGTTGTAGCTCTGCTGGTTGGGACTGTTATTAGCAACCTCTTTTATATTTATATTTTATGTGTGGCGGGAGTGATTAATTTGGGCCCAACATGTTTGGGAACGGCTGGGAGTTCCCTGGAAAACCGGAGCGCGTGCAAGCTCCCGAAATGAGGAACGGTCGATTTGAAGTTCCCAAGCTCCCAAGATTTCGTCTTCGAAGCTCCCAAATAGTTCCCAAGCTCCCAGAACCGTTCCCATGCATTTTGGAACGTTTCGTACCCGTTCCTAAGTTCCCTGGAACGCGGGAACTTCTGGAACGGGTTTCCTAAAGTCTGGGAGCGGTTCCCGTGCAACGAAGCTTATGATCTAGAAATTGACAAGTATGCAAGATGAGAAGATGTAATGCAAACTAAGTGTAAGAGTGGAACTTTGAACTCATGCAAATTTAGGAAAGTGAAAAATTGTTCGAAGTGCAAAATGGATCTTGATGCAAAAATGAAACTAAGCTAGCAAAAATGGAGAAATTGAAGAAGCAAAAGAAAAGAGAAAAATCAAAGAGAGATGAAGAAAAAAGACACCAAAAATGGTGAAGAGAAAGTCACCCAAAAGGCAAGTCAAAAAAAGAAAAGTGAAATGGTAAGAAAGGGATGTCACATTGTCAAATGGAAAAAAGTGACGAAAAACAGAGATAAAAGACCAAAAATCAGCAACTTAAAAGCACTAGAAATTGCACACTTTTCAAGGCAATTTAGGCACGTTTATCGAGGTAAAAAATTTGGAAAATTTTGGAGAAAATTTTGAAAATTTTTTGGACTGATTTAGTCTAATTTCCAGATCTGTAAATTAATGAAAAACAGCAGAAAACAGTGAGCTAAATGGCTGGAAATGGGCACGTTTTTCGAGACAATTTGTGCATGCTTCCCAAGGCAAAAGAAGGGCAAAAAGTGAACTTTTTTGGGCGATTTTTGGGACTGTTTTGGACAAATCGGAATGCTGAAAACAGTGAATTAACAGGGCAACCAATAGCATGCAAAGCAAGGCAAGGTTTGGGCACGCTTTCCAATGCAAGTTTTTAGCACTTTTCTAAGGTAATTTTTGGCAATTTATCAAGGTGTTTTGGGCACTTTTTAGGTGTTTTTGGCACTCTTCTTATGATGAAAAAATAAATCAAAGATGAAAATGAATTTGCAAATCTACAAACCCAAAAAATGGAAAAAATGGAAAACAAGCAAAGTAAGAAAATGGATCTACAAAATTGATGAAATGATACTAGATACTAGATCTTTAAGATTTAAGCTTAATGAAGATAGATCTAGACCAATGAAGTAGATCAAAGCTATGAAATTTTGATCTGCTTAGCCAAAGAAGTGCAAAACTTAATAATTATGAATTTGAAACAATTGCACTTTTTATAAAACAAGCGAAAATGTGAGAGATGAGAACCTTTGAGTTTGAGATCCACTTGTAGTAACCAAGAGAGAGAGATTTATCTTTTGATAGTGGAGACGAGAAGAAGCCAAGCACTTTTAGATCGTTGGATCAAGAAGAGCCTATGTAGATGCCATTGAGCATTCAAGGGTGATGATGCCTTTGAGGCTTGAAGAAGGGGGAGATGCAACCTATCTCATCCCTTACTCCAAGACATACCTGAAACTTATAGCCACACAATTAAACAAGAGAGTTTAGATCTTAGAATGTTAGTACAAAAAAATTTAAAGAGCATGTATTATAACCAACTAAAGCATGCCACTCTAAGATCTTTTAAATACTAAGCATAGACAAATAACTTGAAGCCTACAAATATTTGCCCTATGTGCTTGATAACAAACCTTCTAAGCTAGATCCAAACTCAAATAGATGAGCATGCATAAACTTGAATAATATTACCTCAACAAGACATAATGTACCATGCATGCACCAAGTGGACCTCCAAAGTCTCAATCTTATTCAATGTTGCACAAAGGCTAAAGTATTACACAGTAAATCACCAGAGGTTTCTTGCACAAATGATCCACACCTTACATGGAGTAGAGCCCATGTATTTATACAAAACAGAGAATACCAATAACCTAAATCGAATTGGCATGTCAAAAGAGAGCCAAGCTCATTGATCTGGAGTTAACTGAGTGCTTGGAAGGTAAGAAGGGGTAAGGTGGCCTCCACCTAGGCAAGGCGCCCACCCTTCTTCATTGTAGATATCACCCAACCAATAACAAGGCTCCAACTGGGAAAGTCGCCCAAGCTAGAGAGGAGGGCGCGTTTCCCAAGGAGAAGTCATCTCCAGTGCTCCGATAGTGACATCAATCAGGTAGGTGAGATTTGGAATATTCCCATATGCTCTCTGCCATGTCATTCAGCCTTTTATTTTATTCAATTTGGTCTTTTTTGGAGAGATTTGGATTTTCTCCAAAATAATATTTTCAGAATATTTTAATTAAATATTCCTCATTTATTGATTTGAGGAAATATTTAATTATGAGGCCAAATAAATGTCTGAAACTTAGGATAAGTAGGTTTACGGGTTAACTGGATACTTTGGCTTAGAAAAAGAGTCTTTATTTGCCAAAATCCACCCCCAAACCACTTAATTATTACACTTTGAAATTTTTCAATTAAACCATAGGAAAAATGGTTTAATTAATTGAAAATTTTAATAATAAGACAATAAAAATAAAAATCCAACGCGTCCGGTAAAAAAATTTCAGACGAATTTTTAAAAGTACCTAGGGACCTAGGAAATGACCATAGAACATACAAAGTGTCTTATAAGTTCATATTTTACAGTTGGACTCTAATAACCCCCCAAGGCCTAACCGCCAAATTCGGGCATTCTAGCTTTGGAGGTTGTAGAAGAAAAACTCATCGATTATTACTCGGCTTAAGGCAAAGCATAATCGACGAGTGAAAAAACTCCTTGGAATACCTTAGTTGACTGTCAAGTCTTAGGGAACCGAGCCACTCAGACCCCCATACTAGCACACTTTATTACAAACCCCATGGGGCATGGTCATTTCAACAGAAAAATAAAAAGTCTAGCCAGAAATTGGCTAAGTCCAAACACACTGAACCTCCGAACTTCTGAAAATGAACATGTATCATGTTCAACAACTGGCGGCTCGATAGAAGTTCAACTATTGTACAAAATAGTTGGTAACAGGATCTATCATGACAAACTACCGAACCATGGAGATGGGGTTCAATACACCAAATGGCAAAAGGGTAGTTCTACTGGGCATGTCCAATGAGGCCCCAAGAGTTGTCTTGGCCAAGTGCATGGAGGCACTAATCAAACATGGTGATGTAGCTTATGCAATAGAGTGCCTGATCACCACCCAGAAGACATCTCATGACAACCAGCAGTACCATATTGACATGTAGGCTTTATTGGAGAAGCATGATAAGGTGTTCAGAGAGATTCCACCTGGGAGGCCACCAGACAGAGGCTTCGAACACACCATAGAGCTGGAGGAGGAGGTGAAGCCAGTGATCGCCACCCCCTATCGGCATCCGAAGAAATTCAAAGACGAGATTGAGAAAGCAATCAAGGAGCTGCTTGCTATGGGACATATCATACCTAGCTCCAGTCCATTCGCATCTTCGATTGTGTTGGTGAAAAAGAAGGATGGGATGATGCAGATGTGCATCGATAACAGGGATTTGAACAAGAAGACTATCAAAAACAGATATCCCATTCCTAGGATTGATGAGTTGTTGGATGAGCTGCACGGAGCAATATATTTTTCCAAGATTGATCTGAGGTCAGGCTTCTTATCACATACATTGTCGCTGAGCTACCATGATGCAGGCCATATTTTTTCACATTTTTGAGCTAGTCCTGTGGTTTAGATGAGACTATTTTTCAGCGGTGATGCACATATTCCTTAGCCAGCAACAACAGTTTTCCCCCTTGTCATGACCGATCCTGCATGACCCCATTGAGATGATTCTGGTGTAGTCATGGTTCATACAGAGCAGAGCAGTTAGCCGGTGATGTCCTTTGCCCACAGTCAGTTGCAGATGTTCCATAGACAAGTATCTGGTTGAGCAAAGGTGTATATATATATATATATTGCATTTGGATGTTTGTGTTGCTCTATAGTTTATTTTAATTACTGTGATTATGCATGTTTGACTGACAATGGCATTCTGAGCTTCATGGCTTGAAAACCTATGTCGTGAGTGGTTAGGGAGTCCCTAGTGTAAGTTCATTACATATGCTCGCTAGTATCTCCTACCTTACATAGACTTAGCCCTACTTTTGTTTTGATGGCATCACCTTTTACTTTTCTCCATTCATCTGTCTCTTCCATTATCTAGTTTGATCCCGACTTGTACTTTGACTAGTGAGATCTAGGACTCCCCCCACTTAGGCCTCTATGTTGGATAGACTCCATGTTTACCTTGTGTCTCGACTCTGGAGTGTGTGGCCTATGTCACTGGGATGTTATCCTTTTGTCATTAAAAGCAAGTACTCCTACAAAAAGCATCGGAATGCATAAACGCTATATCTAAATGGTGTAAAAAGTCAACTACAAACAGTGTTGCTAAACACTAAGCAAATAAAAATCTTCCGTATTTAGTCAGTGGCCAAGGGAAGAGCACTCATCCCTTGTATGATGTAAGGTCGTCTGCCCTTATAGGGCAGCAGGGTGGTAACTCCATTGCACCTATGGACGGTGGAGGGCATGGTGGTAAGACGGAATCATTATCTGAGGCACCTACTCTAAGAGGCTGGCTAGTGAAAGATAGATCCAAATTGATAAATGTTAAATGTCAAATGTCCAATGTGCAAAAAGATGACAATAAATTAAATGCAAAAGGATGTTTGTCTAGAGTCTACTGGAAGCCTTCCAACCACTCTACCCATTTGTGAGGCACCACAATTCCCTAGTGTCTTCTATCCGGCATATGTCTAAGTGGATTCCCTTTTCCCTCATGTCCAAGAGATCAAAGTGTTGAAGTTATCAAGTACATCCCCATTATCTTAGCCTTGTCTTTCCACCTCACCCATTCTAGCATTTTGTCTAAGTCTGTGAGTGAGCATATGTAGGAGGCTTCATGAAAGACTTGATAGTTTCTCTCACACAGGTATATTATTATTTGATTATTGTAGCCACTATTATGTATTTCATGTTTTAGTCTAGTTATTAACATAAACTTGTGAGCATTATTCATCCATCGTGCATACAGGACTAACTAGATTGTTGCTCTACCTTCAGTTTGAGTGCTTTGACTTGGTCAACACATTTCCCGATTCAATGACTGTAGTGTTCGAGATTGCATACTTATCCTCCAGATGTATCCAGTACACCTGTTATCACTCCAGGAAACTCTCCTAGGTTGTATTTCAGAGATGCCTGGTAACTTAAACTTATCTTAAATGATGGGGTTTGTTTGGATCAAGTTGGACGACTGAGATCAAAACTCACACACTCAGAACACACATAGAGACACTTGGGTAGACAAGGCTTTGACTACTGCTGTTCAGAGGGTTGATAAAAGATTAATGGGAGTGAATCATTATCGTGTCAGCAGACTCATACACAGAAATATGTATATAAATGACTAATCACAACAAATAAATAAAATGTGTGTTCAATTCTCAAATACCAAGACAGGATAACAGCTATCTAGCATGGACAAGTGAGCATACAAGAAATAGACCATCCACTGTAAGTACAGAAACATAAGAAAGAGAAATCTGAAAGCAAATAGTAAAAGAAGCTTATATTATCTAAGAAGTCACCGAAGTCTGAGAATACAAATATCGATCAGTCTCTCCAAAATCGAACCTCTGTTCTATTTCAGTTCTCGGCTTTATAGCCATTACAAAGTTTTTTCAGATCCCAAAAGATGGATCGAATATGCTAAAAATAACAACTAAGAACAGTTAATGAAAGGTATGACAGTGTATTCTAATCAAAAAAACTGATTCTTGTTGATACACCTACGCGTGACAGATGAAACGAGCCTCTGGGGCTGGAGGACGAGTTGAAACTACTACCTGCAAAAACTTGTAAGCGTCTTTCTAAAAATAGGCAGGAATATTCCACTGTTAATCTTGCTGGCACTCTCAGTCTGGGATCAGAGATGATCATGATGCACTTGAACACTTATCAATCCCCTGCAAAACGGCTTTAAGAGGCTCGGACCAACAAAAAGGAGTTTGATGCCCGAAGACAGACCTCTGCGTTTTCCGTATTTTCGGTAGCTAACAAAACCCAGGCTTGGAGGTGATAAGCAACCGAAAGTCTGGTATTCGGTGATTAATGAATTAGATCTACACTTCGCCTAAACCACCGAATTGCTTCAAAGCACTGGAAACCTTTATCTCTTTTCGGTATCCGGGAGGGCTCTGCCTGCATGTCGTAAACCAGCAAATAGGGATTCGGCAGCTAATGAACAGCTCCTATGTTCGTCCAAGCTGCCGAAAACGGTGTATGATCCAGCCTGCAAAAAATTTAGCAAAACTGTGTTTCTGTCCCCTGCTATCTAGATTCCTCTTCCACCTGGGCCAAAACCGAGGGGTCAGCAAATTTGATTGCAGCTCCTGCCAGGGTGTCGAGGTCTGACTGTACCTAGAGCTGAGGCCTCTGAATTTTTTCCTTACTCTCCAGGGACTCAATCTTCCTCCTTAGCTTGATGTTTTCTCTGATCAGTCTAATGTTTCTCCCTCTCATTTTGCCATGTTTTTTGGTCAATCCCTGAAAAGACACATAAAGCTCGTTATATCTTTTAGTCGGCCTCTCATTTTTCTCCTTAATGACCCTCTGGAGTATCTCGCGTTCATACGCCTGTTGGAGGAGTCGATTGATTTTCTGCGAGACAGAAATCTTTGTGTTATGAATTGATCCCTTAGCTACCTGCTAACCTTGTTCCTCCACAGGTGTAGGAGAGGGCAAACTATCGTAGGTGTTGTCCTGTTCCATCACGGATGGGGCTGCTTCCTGGGGTTCCTGTTCCGTCGCCACCTCCTCTTTTTCTGCTCCAGCTTCCTGCAATTCATCCTTCTCAGAATCGGTGTATGGGAGGTTTAAAAGATTAGTACTCTTTGAAGGGGTCTCTTCTGAAACAACTCCCTCTTCCTCAGCCTTATATTTAAATGCCAGTTTCCTTTTGGCTTTCTTCACCTTTGGATCTGAGGAAAGGGCTTCGGTTTGAATTAAGGGAATAGCCCTCCTCTTCCTTTTCCCACTTCTGGGGGTAAAAGACTTCTTTCCATCCTCCGGCTGTAATTCTGTTTCGAGCCCACTCCAGAAAAGGAAGAAGGCCCATTTCATGCCCTTCCTTTGAAACAATTCAGAGAACATGAGTTTGATCAGAGCGTGGTGGTACAGCCTACTAGCAATTTTGGATGGCTGGGCTTTGACCTGACGTGCCATTTTAGTCGGGCTCTTGTGGAGGAAAAAGGGGAGATTTAAGGGACTCTTGCCTGTGAAGTGATCCAATAGCTTAAAATGGTAGATCAGCACCCTGTTATACCTGCCCTCACAGGTTATATAACCCAAGATTGACTTAACAGGAGCTGCCATCTATCCTCCAGATATGCCATAGGAACGTCTTTCTTCCACACCGGGTTTTCATGCTCGGGTTTTAGATAGGATCGAAATTCAAACTCCTTTGCGACAGTGGTCTTAAACCAGTTTTCTCCGATTGTTGGAAGTTCTGTTACCTGGGCTATGAGGGCCTCATCCACCCGGAATTCCTCCTTGCCTATCACAGCCTTACTGTCGTCAAACGTGAGGGAAAACGCTTCGGCCACCTGTTGATGAGAACCCTGAAGTTTTTTGCAGAAGTTATAGCAGCCAACATTTTTGAACAATTGACATACCTCGGGGTGCGCCTCTAGGTAGTAGATGTCATTCAACTCTTTCCTCAAAACCGCCCCTCCTCCTTTCTCCATCGATAACCTGCTCACTGGCGCCTGCTGCTAAACTCGGGACTAAGGGAGAGACAAGAAATCAGACAGAAAAGGCATTCGATCGATGTGGTGACGATGAAAGAGGAAGGGTGGTGTGGCTTTTCGGGAACTGATTCCAAGGGGTATGAAAAGGTGGATAATCATGAGGGAGTAATGATAGCTAATGCAGCATGATTGTACCGGAGGAACGAATTTTTAGAAATGCTGCTATGCGGAGAGGAAGCAAGGTCCATCTGGTCAGAGTCATGGCGGTGGCGTCTGGCCTCGCCTTGGGGTAAAACGTGCTTTCGCTTAAATGACCCTTTCGGCGGCTAAGACATGATGGATTCCCTGTATTATGACCAAACCCCCAATTTGACGTGCCTGCCGATCAACGCCAACTCCTTTTCAGCAGCTGATAATCCACCGTTAACACCGTATGCCACCGGAAAACAGTCTTAACAAGTGCTCTTTGCTTTCGGTGGCTGTAAACAACTCAACCTTTGGATGGTAAGCTACGAAAAGTATCCGCCCTTTCGGTGGCTCACGAACACCACCGTGTTCGCCCAAACCCCCGAAACGGCCTCATGGATTATGAAAATGACTTTGCTTTTCGGCAACTACGGAAGGTTCTAAACTTGCGCTGCGAACTGCAGAAAATATTTACCTTTCGGTGGTTAATGAACACCATCGTGTTCGCCCAAGCCACCGAAAACTGTCCCACAACTCACGTTGTAATTTTGCCCTTTCGGTAGCTGAAGCATATTTTCTTTCACACAATAAACCACCGAAAACAGGGTTTTCGATAGCTAATGAACCATTGTCAAGCCCGCCTAAGCTACCAAAACCTGAAATTTTCCTTTTGAAGGAGAGCTAGCTTTAAACAATTATTTCAGACTTCGTTACCTTCTTCAACCTATCAGACCGGAACTTAAACACACGCAAAGAAAAAACAAAAATTAAAGACTTCCTATCACCTAGACACCATGACTAGTCTATGCTTATTGAGGAGATAACAACACCATTTCCATGCTCAGATTTTGATTTGTGGCCATTATGGAACAGTTACAGTGATTATTATTATTTTTATGGCCATATTTTATATACTGGGTGTGGTGTTGGGCTTCAAATGCATATTTTGATGGACATATGGAGTATTTGTAGTCACTATTGGTGGATTTGATGTCTCTAACTCACTTGGTACACTTAGATGTTGATTTTGGGAAAAGGAAATGGACTTAATGATGGTTTTATTCCCTAGCATGATGAACTGCCAGTTTTTATTCACAAAAAATGATCATGGCTTCACTAGGAAAATCGATTTGGCTAATGTGGGTGAGGAAATGGCATGGGGGTGGTTGATTATGATGATATATGGCTCTACATGCATGTTACATGGATTATTTTCATCCGGGATGGACTCCACATGATGTTATCTTTGTCCTAGGGAGGATGTCTTCCCTCATGGGGCACACTTGTAAAAGGTGGGATCCTAGGGTGATTTATGCCCCTAGTGACCCCCTTCTTATGTTGCCCCATGTTATATCATGATGTTATGTTGTATTTGCCTTTCCTAAGGCGTCATTGGGCAAAAGGTGCGCCCCCCTTTTTGACTTAGTCATTGATCCATGTAATGTAAAAATAAAAGATCTCCACCATTGATGATCTCCATTGTATATTTTAATCTCAACCACTCATTCAAAAAGTGGTTTGGGTTTTGGCCTCTCTCGAATCAATTTAAGAGAGAGGACCCCTCATTGTAAAAGGACTTTTGGCTCTGGATTTTTGGCGATAAAAGGAAATTTTTAGGGGAATCTTGTGTCTTTGTTGAAGATCGTTCTTGTGCTTGATTGTAGATCTTATAACCTAAGGCGTTCCATTTATATGATGATGATTCCATGCTATATGTTCTAGAGATAGTGTGTGATTGCAGGAGGGCGACTTCACTTGGAGAGATTTCGTGGGGGAACTCCAATTCTATCCACTGAACAAGTTTAACAATCAAGGAGTATTTTGCATTGTATCTTTGGTCACTGTTTATGCTCTTTAATTTATCTTGTGAATCAAATCTCATAGTAGTTTCTCTTTGCAGGAGGGAGGGTGTACTAGCTCAACTTGGGCAAATCGCTTTCATCTTGGATCTCGTCATTTTGGTCGGAAATTGATTCGAGGGGGTTAGAGCATCATTGCACTTGACATCTACAAGACATTCAGATAAGTTCCCATCCATTTTATTTTGTTTCAAGTTCTATTCCATTAGTCATCACTTAGATTTAATTTCAAACCCTAAGCAAAAAATTTATAAAAATTCTCTAGGTCACACAACTTAATTTTTTGGCAAATCCTTTCTGGCTAAGTCACATGACACGAGGACATGGGACATAGAGGACACGGAAATACGAGTATTCGACACGAGACACGTCGACCCTGGAAACAGGACACGAGGGACACGTTTTATATATATATATATATATATTAAAAATATATCTATATTATTATATATATTAAAAAAACTAGAAGTCTATATATCAATCTGAATCATAATATGACAATGATGAATCAATAATAAAATTATCAACGAACTTTGAATCATGAAGTTTGAGTTTGAACCATAAACTGCATATTTGATATTTGATATTTGATATTTCTCATTAAACCATCAAAATCAAAATGTATTACATAGATATCGAGAGAATGCCACTGGCAAATACAAAATAGAGTAGATACTACTACCGTCTAGTATCTACAGCACTACTAAATGCAAAATGAAAATACTAAATAGCCATTGGGAAGATATTTATTCGTTCTCTGTTCGTTGTTGTTAGACAGGGCCGCGGGCGTAGCTGCTGCGTGTGCTCTATTTGTGTGCCTTTGCCCTGGATTGCTCTATGCTTTGTTGAATGTCCTAATGTGCCTCTGCCCTCAGCTATTTGTTGCTGCAACAACTCTTGTAGCTGTTGTGTGGCTTCAACAAATCGACAGTGGAAACTCCCACACTGGCGGCACCCTCACGACCTCACTTCTCCACTGGAAACCTCTCAGCAAACAGTCACAAGTCACGACCTCTCAGCAACAGTCACGAGTCACGACCTCTGTTCTCCACGTGCACGAAACCTCTCTCAAATCAACAACAAAGAATGGGCTGGAAAAGGGGGAAGCCCATTTTTTATCCCCTAAAGTGAACTGTTTTGACAGGACATGTGTCCAAAAATTGGGACACGATCATGGAACGTGTTCGACACGTGACAGATGGTGTCGCGATTTCTGGACACGCAAAATTTGGTGTTGGACACGTATTAGGGCACGTGTCGTGTCCGACACGTGCAATACGTGACACGGGCCCTGTTTTGAAGTGTCATGTTACTTAGCTTTCTGGGTATTTACCTTTGGCCTTAGCCCAAAGAGAGTTCTCTAGGGAATCACCCTTGAAGGACTCCATCTTCCCTATCCGAAAGGCACTGATCTTCAACCAATTCGCCCTCCTTGGTTTTGCTCATCTTTTGATTGGCTTGTGATCTGGGTACTGCTTGTGTGTGTTGATACTGTCAAATCTATCCTCAAGCTATCTCATTAAGGTGTTAGAAAGCCCTAATTTCTCTCAAATCTAATATTTTGGCTATTGCATCAAGTTTTACCTTCAATCCCCCAAGGGTAGTAGAATTGATCATTTAGTCTAACACCTAGGTCCTAGATCTTTCATTAAACTCCTAATTCACTTAATTAAACACATCGGGTTGACAATTAACTTATCCTGAGCCTCTCAAATCTAACATAAACCCTTAGTGGCTTTATCCCTTAGATCTAGGGTTTCATCAGCTAGTCACCTTACGTACTCTATCCGCATAGTTTGATCTGGTGATTTAGCTTAGAGCTTCCCTTTTAGGTTAGATCAGGGTCTCTCCCTTTGTTATCTTGGGCTTTGGTAGCATAAAGAGAAGAGTGTCTCAATTGGCGTGACAACCGATCCATCCGGGGATCGAGACCTCTTTGGTTGCCCAGTTCCTCTACCATCCTGAATAGGATCATCCAATAGGGTCAACTACAAGTTGTGTGATAACACTTTTGGCGCCGTTGTCGGGGAGGTAGAGGCTTACCTCAGGTGTCTGCGAGTGTCCGTGCATGATTTCATATCATATCGCATCCGGTATTAAATATTGGTTGTTATATTTCTCATTGCCTAATTAATTTAGCCATCAAAATAATTCATTCATCTCATCTCTCCTTACGACATAATCATTCGGTGAATTAATTTTGTGGTTCACCTGGCAACTCCACCCCGCGACTCTACTGAGGAACAAATCCAATTAATAAATCCTAAAATCTTAGATCGTTCATCTATTCCTGAAGGAACCCCTGTAACTTACACTCGGAACTATAATCGAAGAAACCTTAAAGAGAAATCATTCGAATTCTTTTGGAAGATTTCTTATCCTACTGTTTCACCGAGTAACATTTTTGGGTCTCCTTCCTCTTCACCTACATCTCAATCTAGTCCAATGGCTGGTGTACATGTTAGCGACAACCAAAACAATCCTCCGCAAAATCCTAGAATTTTCAGTAGGCAGGCAAGAGCTTCTCCTTTTGACTTTTCTCAAATTCAGGGAGCTCCTCATGACATGCCTGATAAATACTTTGAAAAGGTCCGCAGATTTAATGGAGATTGTGCTACCACCATTGAAGATCATATCGATAGGGTATGGGAGCACATGGAAGCATATGGGGCATCTGACGAAGATGTGTTCATGAGGGGTCTCTTGGCATCTTTAGAAGGGTAAGCCCGAAAGTGGTTTGATAGGTTACCTGCTTCGTCTATAGATGGATATGATAACTTTGTGACAAAGCTAATCGATGAATGGTCAGCCAAGTTAGATGGGAAATATCTCTTACATCAATTATTTGAAATCAAAAACAAAGAGAATTAACCAAATCATGAATTTAACCTTAGATTTGATAGGACCATAGCTAGCGTCCCGGAAGACATTAGGTCGAAGTACCAAGCAATCCTCATACATTATCTTAACCCATTTGAGGGATGGCTTGGGTATCATTTGAAGGATAAAAATCCTACTGACCTTAAGACCGCGCAATCTAATGCTAAAACTGTTGAATCCAATGCGGCTTCTATGGGAAAACAAAAAAAAATCGATCATTATGCCCCTACCACGTCTCGATCTGAGTCCCTAACTAGAAAACCAGAGATCCTGTAGTTGATCCAAAGGACACATTGGAAAGTATGCAAGAAATGATGAAACAATTGACTCTCTTTACAAGGGATGTAATGAAGACTAGGGAAGCCAAACGGTATAGGAACCCTTATGGCCCTAAACCTTATTGCAATAACAATAGAAGGCTTAAGGGAGAAAACAGTATGCGTCGTCATGTAGTCCCTGAGTCCTCTGAACGAAAGAATGTTAACTAGTGTGATGAACCCAAAGAAGAACCTGAAAACACAAATTATCCAAACACTAATGATCAACCCGAACACATCAACTTAATTCAAGATTTATCTTATGATGATGAATTCGGGAGGATTTCGCTTGAAGAAGAAGAGGAATCAATTGAAGAGGAAGTTTCCCCATGTTGTACGGCTAAGTTGCCTGAAATAAAAGTACAACCCCAAGTCCAAATTTATAAAAGACGTAGCCAAGGCTCCCAACCACCTGCTTTCCTCGATAAACGTACTAGTGCTCAAAATGATAGAAAAGAAGATAAAAATAGTCCTCCTTGTGATTACAATCTGAACATTGACATGAAGAAGGAGTTGAGTAAGATCATGTACAATGTCCCCATCATTGAGTTGATGAGAGTCCCATTGTGAGAAGCCAAGTAGAAGAATTCTTTGAAGGCATTCATCACAAGAATAATTCTGAAGTAGCTTACGAGTCATGTCATATCCAGAGTCTTAGTGGGGACGTTATTAGGAAAGTAGAGAAAGATCCTCCTATACACATCCAATCTGTGATCTATGAACAAAAAAATGGTGGTCACCCTCCCTTCTACCTTACATTGCACATTCAGGATATGCTCCTTCATAACTGTATTCTAGATTATGGAGCCACCATGAATGTCATGCCTTTACATGTCATGAAGGTAATGGGATTAGAGGTCACCAGACCATATGGAAATGTCGATGTTATTGATTCAAGGCATGTGCAGTCATATGGTTTAATCGAGAACCTAAGGGCTGATCTATTTGCATGTTCAGACATTTCCACCATGATGGATGTGGTTGTAATCGACTTGCCCCCAGCTTATGGTATGTTGCTTTCTATAAAGTGGGAAACCGGTTTAGGTGGATATCTCATTATGGATTTATCCTATATTTGTGTCCCTAACTGAGATGGTGCTTTGGTTAGAATCAATAGGGAACCTTTCATTGATAGGCACCTAGAAACGTTTGAAGATGGGATAAAAAATACATATGGGGAGGATCTTTTGAATTCCGCAAAGGATGGAATGATTAAAAATGAAGATAGGATTTGGGATTTTTTTTATTAGGAAGAAATCTTTATGGTTATGGGAGATACTGATTCTTCTGGGGAAGAAGATGATTATGCAGAACTTGTTAGGAGAATTAATTACGAAATGCATCTAAGTGAAGTTTCAGAGGAAATTAACATTATGAGAATTGAAGAAAATAATATCAGACTTCAGGATGAAGAACATAATAATGAAATTCCTCAAGAAAGAATTGAAAATCCAACACCTGAAGCCGATGATGGGCTAGAAGAAATAACGCTAGGCAGGCATAAACCTAGGACTGTAAGGGAATTTCTTGCTCTAGTTGATAGTAACTTAAAGAAAGAGAGAGAAGGGCTTCCTCATATTCTTCCTTGGGAAAGCAGCAACGAAGAGACACCTCCTTCACTCAATGAAGGGAGTAACGCTAATTCTTCCCATTACTCTGATGTCCCTGGTCATTTATCTCGCCAATCCCTAGAAGATAATCCATTAAGGCAAATTGATAATAACACTTCTAGGAGTTGGCAAGAAGATGCTCTAATTAATGATGCCCCGGAGGGAGAATTTTCATTAAATAACCTTGCTATATTTCACGAGCCTTCTTCTCTCGTGAGCACGATCAATGAGACCGAGCCATTATCGATGTATCCTCATTTAAGAAATATCCCTAATTTCTTGTTTCCACGGGAATTGCCTATTCATGAAGAAAATAGTCGTCACCATGATCCTTCTCACATTCCTATTTCCTCTCCAACTTTCTTAGAAAGTCAAGCTCAGAGATTCAAAGACATGACTTTGAATCCTCCTACACCATCAGAGTCTCCAGCAAAAGGATGGAAGGTATGATTGTTCTGACACCTTCTGGGGAAGGCACTAGTCATAGCAATGAATATTCGCATATGCCATCTCCCCTTGAAGAGGATACTGAGAGAGTTTTTAGAGACTTTTGGACGGTGGGAGAAATGCTTAAGTATATCATTTCACCACAAAACGATGAACCTAATGTAGAAACACACCAAGGACACTGAGAAGGGGGGTGAATCAGTGTCATGCACTTTAATTTCGTTTTTTTGCCAATTCAAAACTAGCTTTAGACTTGTTCATTCATAACTAACTATTCAACCTCTCTTATATGTAGATCATTATCAAGAGAGCTCATTAACAGGTACAAAAGTTGAACACATTATATATATGGAAAACTCAATAGATAATATTGATCAAAACCATAGAAAATTACACTAATTTGGTGGAGACACCAATCTCCAAATTTATGAGCTACAACTCAAAGGAGGCTACTACAACCCCCTGAACACAAG
Organism: Larix kaempferi; assembly: GCA_027924585.1. Classification (NCBI taxonomy): domain Eukaryota; kingdom Viridiplantae; phylum Streptophyta; class Pinopsida; order Pinales; family Pinaceae; genus Larix; species Larix kaempferi. The sequence continues at coordinate 35,491 of BSBM01002359.1, read as the reverse complement.
CACCAACTTGTGTTGTGATGAGGACACCAATCCTCAAATTGAGCTTCAACTCAATTTTCTTGCATCACCCAATCACCCTTAACAAGGAGAGATCCAACTCTGAACTGTCTTCAAGTCGGTCAACTGCTTCCACAATCTCTAATCTCTGTCTCGATGCTTGGGTTTGATCTCTGTTGCACTTGTTTTCAAGTCTGTCATAAGGATGCTCAGTTATGCTCAGTCTTCATAGTCTGCTGCAAGGTTGATCCAATGCCACTGTTGTCTCTGTCATACAAGGTCAAGTCTGCTACAAGTATTCAACCAAACTACCACACATCAAGCAATCTTCACAAGGTCTGCATCAAGGATCTTCATAAGGTCTTTGTTCAAGGGTGAATTAAGTCTCTTCCAGGTCTGCACATAGATCTTTTAACCCAGCCTTAAATTAGTGCCAAACTGTTCTTCTTTTGAGCAATGAAGTCTTCTCCAGCTAGACCAAAATATGTGCTCTCCAAGCCTGAAAACAGTTCTCCATTAGATCTGCCAATACTGCTCTAAACTAGGCTGAAAACATATGTCAAGATGATCTTCAACAGTCCTTAGAAAGAATCTTCAAATGACTTCATAATGCCTCAGACACTCTGCAATTTTCGGCCTGCTGCCTCAGACCATTTTTTCAAACTTCAATTTTCTCAGAGATTTCATCTCCTTGATACAACTTGGCTTTTACCTCAGAGCTCTCACCCTCATCCCAAATGAGGCGCAATTCTCTTGTATTTATAGTGATGGATCGCCACTTTTAATTGTAGACTTGTTAGGTCAGCCCGCCCTTAAATTCTGGCCCATAAACTTGTTAGGTCGGTCCACTATTAAAATTCTGACCCATTACAAAGAAATTGTCATATCTCCTCAGCCACAAGGAGTTAGGAGGCGTGCCACCTATCACCGGAAAGGTCTCGAAATAGGCTATCTAATCATGAAGCTTGTGTTCTCACTTGGGTTGTCTATATGATATAAAACTCCTTTCAAAGTTAGTGTTTGACCATACATCTTTAAGTCTTCTTAAAAACTTCTTCATCAACTTCTGCTCATCAACACAACTTCTTTACATCAACAATCATGTGTCTTCTATGGTGTGATCAAGTGTTAACCATCAATGTTGTCATCAATGCCAGCACCTAATGTAAGTCATCAAGAAGTGAGAAGAGAGATTAGGGAAGTTATGATTGGTAAGGTAGCCATTCCAATTGATGGAGGTCCCCCACGCTTTGATGCAGTACCTTCTCAAAGGGACTTGAGAATAATTAGCCCATGTATCCAAAGTAATGTTGATGTCTCTGTTACGCATATTCGCAATATTGAAGTCATCCCTTCGTCTGTTAATCGTCATAGATTCCCTAGTGGCGATAAGGTAATCATTCTAAAACATCTATTTTATATCAGATCTAGGGGGATCTAATGACTTTTGGGTGGGCCCTCTCACGGTAGAGCATTGTATTGGAGACAGGTATATGGTTGAGCAGAGGTATATATATATATATATTGCATTTGGATGTTTTAATTGCTCTATAGTTTATTTTAATTACTGTGATTATGCATTTTTGAATGACAGTGGCATTCTGAGCTTCATGGTTTGAAAACCTGTGTTGTGAGTGGTTAGAGAGTCCCTGGTGTAAGGGCATTACATATGCTCGCTAGTATCTCCTACCTTACATAGACTTAGCCCTACTTTTTCTATGATGGCAACACCTTTTACCTTTCTCCATTCATCTGTCTCTTCCATTATCTGGTTTGATCCCGACTTGTACTTTGACTAGTGAGATCTAGGACCCCCCCCACTTAGGCCTCTGTGTTGGATAGACTCCATGTTTACCTTGTGTCTCGACTCTGGAGTGTGTGGCCTATGTCACTAGGATGTTATCCTTTAGTCATCAAAAGCAAGTACTCCTACAAAAAGCATCGAAATGCAAAAACGCTATATCTAAATGGATGCAAAAAGTCAACTACAAACAATGTTGCTAAACACTAAGCAAATAAAAATCTTTCATAGCTAGTCAGTGCCAAGGGACAAGCACTCGTCCCTTGTATGATGTAAGGCAGTTTGCCCCTACAGGGCAACAAGGTGGTAACTCCATCGCACCTATGGATAATGGCGAACAATGGTGATAAGATCAAGTCATTATCTGAGGCACGCAAGGCTATTCAAGGCACCTGCTCTTGGAGGCTGGCTAGTGAAACATAGATCCAAATTAATAAATGTTAAAAGTCAAATGTGAAATGTGCAAAAAGCTGACAATAAATTAAATGCAAAAGAATGCTTGTCTAAAGTCTACTGGAAGCCTTCCAACCACTCCACCCATTTGTGAGGCACCGCAATTCCCTAGTGTCTTCTATCTGACATATGTCTAAGTGGATTCCCTTTTCCCTCATGTCCAAGAGATCACAATGTTGAAGTTATCAAGTACATCCCCATTATCTTAACCTTGTTTTTCCACCTCACCCATCCTAGCAGTTTGTCTAAGTCTGTGAGTGAGCATATGTAGGGGGCTTCATGAAAGACTTGATAGTTTCTCTCACGCAGGTATATTATTATTTGAATATTCTACCCACTGTTATGTATTTCATGTTTTAGTCTGATTATTAACACAAACTTGTGAGCATTATCCATCCATCGTGCATACAGCACTATCCAAATTGTTGCTCTACCTTCAGTTTGAGAACTTTGACTTGGTCAACACGTTTCCCGAGGCAGTGACTGCAGTGTTCAAGATTGCATACTTATCCTCCAAATGTATCCAGTACACCATTTCCATGCTCATATTTTGACTTTTGGCCATTATGCAGCACTTACAATGATTATTATTATTTTTATGGCTATATTTTATATATTGGATATGGTGTTGAGCTTCAAATACATATTTTGATGGACATATGGAGTATTTGCAGTCACTATTGGTGGATTTGAAGTCTCTAATTCACTTGGTACACTCAGATGTTGATTTTGGGCAAAGTAAATGGACTTAATGATGGTTTTATTCTCCAGCATGATGAACCGACAGTTTTTATTCACAAAAAATGATCATGGCTTCACTAGGAAAATCGATTTGGCTAATGTGGGTGAGGAAATGGCATGGGGATGGTTGATTATGATGATATATGGCTCTACATGCATGTTACATGGATTATTTTCATCCGAGATGGACTCCACATGATGTTATCTTTGTCCTAGGGAGGACATCTTCCCTCATGGGACGCACTTGCAATTGATCATTTGTTATGTATCATGTTATTATGTTATATCATTGTAAATGGTGGGCTCCTAGGGTGATTTATGCCCCTGGTGACCCCCTTCGTATGTTGCCCCATGTTATATCATGATGTTATGTTGTATTTTCCTTTCCTAACGTGTCATTGGGCAAAAAGTGCGCCCCCCTTTTTGACTTAGTCATTGATCCATGTAATGAAAAAATAAAAGATCTCCACTGTTGATGATCTCTATTGTAGCTTTTAATCTCAACCACTCATTCAAAAAGTGGTTTGGGTTTCAGTCTCTCTTAGATCGATTTAAGAGAGAGGACCCCCTCATTGTAAAGGGACTTTTGGCTCTGGATTTTTGGCAATAAAAGGAAATTTTTAGGGAAATCTTGTGTCTTTTTTGAAGATCATTCTTGTGCTTGGTTGTAGATCTTATAGCCTAAGACGTTCCAATTATATGATGATGATTCCAAGCTATATGTTTTAGAGATAGTGTGTGATTACAGGAGGGCAACTTCACTTGGAGAGATTTCGTGGGGAAACTCCGAATCTATCCACTGAACAAGTTTAACAATGAGGGAGTAGTTTGCATTGTATCTTTGATCATTGTTTATGCTCTTTGATTTATCTTGCATCATTTACTTTCTCTCTTGTGAATCAAATCTCATAGTAGTTTCTCTTTGCAGGAGGGAGGGTGCACTAGCTTAACTTGGGCAAATCGCTTTCAACTTGGATCTCGTCATTTTGGTCGGAAATTGATTCAAGGGGGTTAGAGCATAATTGCACTTGGCATCTACAAGACATACAGATAAGTTCCCATCCATTTTCTTTTGTTTCAAGTTCTATTCCATTTGTCAACACTTAGATTTAATTTCAAACCCTAAGTAAAAAATTTATAAAAATTCTCTAGGTCACACAACTTAATTTTTTAGCAAATCCTTTCTGGGTATTTACCTTTGGCCTTAGCCTAAAGAGGGTTCTCAAGGGCGTCACCCTTGGAAGACTCCATCTACCCTATCCAAAAGGCACTGATCTTCAACCCATTCACCCTCCTTGGTTTTGCTCATCTTTTGGTTGGCTTATGATCTGGGTGTTGCTTGTGTGTGTTGATACTATCAAATTTATCCTCAAGCTATCTCATTAAGGTGTTAGAAAGTCCTAATTCCTCTCAAATCTATTATTTTGGCTACTGCATCAAGCTTTACCTTCAATACCCCGAGGTATTAGAATTGATCATTTAGTCGAACACCTAGGTCCTAGATCTTTCATTAAACTCCTAAGTCACTTAATTAAACACATCGGGTTAACAATTAACTTATCCTAAGCCTCTCAACTCGAGCATAAACCCTTAGTGGCTTTATCCCTTAGATCTAGGGTTTCATCAGCTAGTCACCTTACATACTCTATCCGCATAGTTTGATCTCATGATTTAGCTTAGATCTTCCCTTTTAGGTTAGATCAAGGTCTCCCCCTTTGCTATCTTGGGCTTTGGTAATGTTATGCTTCTGCCATTTTACAGCGTTCCAGCAGGTCGTTTGGCAGAAGAGGGCTTAAGAAGGTCAAGTGTGGGCTTTCAGTATGTGGTGGGCCATGGCCCGACCCCTTGATTTTTCTCTTGGAAGTACCATGGCTTAATGGCATTGTTGACTGCCCTTTGTTGGGTTTTTAACCGTGGAGTTGGTATTCGGGGCTTCCAAGGGTAGGTCATTGGGTCACATGATCACCACCCTTTTTCTACTTTGAGGAGGCTATAACTTCATCCAGGGAGGCCTTTCCCTGACCCATCACCCCTCTCACACCCCACTTGGACCTTCTCTACAACTGATCTAACCCTTTCTGACCAAATCGACCCTTTGATGCTTTTATGATCAATCAAGCCTCAAGCTAAGGCAAGGGGGCGTTGAGGGACATTTTTCATTATTCTGGGGTTAGTAGGGGCATAACATCCTCCTTAGGCTCACTCTTGCAGTCACAGTGAGGCCTTGGCTTGCTTATTTTAGTATTTTTTATCATTTTATGTTGGTTTTAGGGATTAGTCCCCAACGTGTGGGTGACATGCCCTAATTTTGCCTTATTTTGGAATATTTTAGTATTATTTTGTTTTAATTTCAATTTGACATGTAAGCTTTGTTGCCGCCGAAAAACACACCTTGGACAAACGTGGCAGAAATCTTCAAGCCACAAAGTGTGTCATTGGGGGCAATCCTCGAGTCAAGTACTGTCACTTGAATCTTGACTCCTCCGTTTAGGCAAAGTCCTAACGAAGCCAACGGGGGTGGACCCTAAAAGTTACTAAGGCTGGTTAAGATAAGCTAGTTATGGTGGGTGAGTTATTTTTTTAGGAGTTTTTATATAATGACAAAACTGACACAAGAGACTTGCAATGTAACTTGAAAGCACAACAGCATAAAGACTTAAACAGCATGTAAGTTAAACATGATTATCAATTCACTCAACAGATGATAGCAATTGAATAAAAATTGCAATGATAAATAAGAGAGACTAGTGTTGAAAAATGGAGTAAAAAATGTAATGATGTTTATAATGCTGAAAAAGAAAATGTTGTGCAAATGTTCTTGGTCAATTTTAAAATTAATGTGGTAATGAGTTTTTTATTATGGATGAGGGGATTTCCAAATATACCATAAGGTACTGGAAATATGTCTGGATTCTAGCAAGGTGGCTTCTCACTCAGAGATGTGGGCTGAATCGGAGTCTCTGGGAGGTGTTCAACACTACACCAAACGAGGGTGTAGTCTAATGGTATCCCGAGGTCGCTACCCAGTAGTTCCCACTTCCTTTGAGAAATTTGCCCACACTATGCCAGAAAAATCGATACGCTGGATTTTCGTATATGGGTGGTTTATTGGGAAGTGTTAGACTAATTACTAGTAGCTAAGCCCCTTTCTAGTTTGATCAGCATGTTCATACATAGCTACAGTGATCCAGAGCATACTCGGGACAAAGCCTTGTTTATTTTAAAAGTTTTTGAACAAAAAATTTTACTTTTTATGCCCCAAGAGTCTCTTTTCGGGCAGTACTCGGGCAAGCCCTTATCCTGAAACCTTACTTCGGGAAAGCAAGGGGGTGTTTTGATTGTAGAGAATTGAAAAAGTAAATGTTTTCTAATTACTACACTACCGAGGTAGTGGGTTAGTATCCGATTTACTTTCTTGCAAAAGATAAACAATATTGTAGCGAAAAAAGTATACGGTCTGCAAAAATGAAAACAAAAAAGTTCCTACGTCCTGAGAGAGTCAATAGCCCAATATCTGGATTGGACCACGACGTTAAATTTTATTTTGCTTGGTTGATTTTAAATTAATCTAATCTAAAGTGAAAATTGTTAAGGTTTGAAAATTGACAACAATCACAAAAATCCGAACCAACACCAATCCCCCCTGGGGGGGTGAGAAGCAAGCTCTGTGAGCTTACTTGCAAAAAAAAAATTATTGCCAGTTACAATGCTCAAAACTGAAAATAAAGAAGTCCTATTTCTCCTTATAGACCTAGAGAAAAAGAGGTTACAAATTGTAGAAGCAAAGTAAGGAATGAAAGGTGAGGTTCAGTGAAGGTTCTGGATCATCCAAGTTGGTCAGAAAGTGTGCATAAAAACCTTCTATCTGCTGTCACAGTACAAAAACCAGCAAACTATATTAGTATAAAAAGTACCCAAAATCACTTTAAAAGTGTTTTGGGCAAAAACAAAAAATACTAAAAAAAATCTAAGTTAAAAAAACTAATTAACTGCAAAATGAACTAAGATGGAATGGCTAAAAAGCCACCCTCTTAGGGTCTTGGACAGTCTTGAAAAGGAAGCCAATAGAGCACTTAGATGCTTGATTAAACTTTTAAAACTTAAAAAAAAATGAATCATTAAACAATCCTAAAATTTTGACTTGCAAAAATTATTTAACGATTCTTTTTTCAAGCAAGACCCAAATAATGAAATGAAAAAATTTGAAGTATCTTGAATCGATGCATAAAAATTTCAGATCTGAATTTTAATAAACATGTTAAGAAGATCAAATCTGAAAGTATCCAAACCAAAGTAACCAAGAAGAAGTTATTTTTTAAGGAGAAAGAGAAAGTATGAGAGAACTTGTGCTAGAAAATATCAAGCTAAGAGTGCTTCACTGTGGAGTGTTGAGGGACAATGTTTCTGAAGTTTGTGGAAGATGGAATGGAGTCAAACTTGATCCAATCCTCCTCCAAGCTGGGCCACCTGAAAACTAAATCACAAACACTTGCATACCCATGAGATCTTGTAAAACATATATAAATCATAAATTAGAATAGCATGCAAATAAACTTATTTAACATGCAAATTTTTTGTTTCCAATCATACATGAAAACAGGAAATGAAAGTAAGCTTACTAACAATTTCCTATTCCTATTAATTCAGTTGATTTATCAAGGCAAGATCTACAATAAGCATAAGAAAGAAATTTGCAAGTAGGAAACAATTACTATTTAAAAAGCATCACAATGTTGATCCACACATATGTGCACTACACCATTTAGCCTCCAAAGTTTTTTATTCTCAATGCCAAAATGATATCAAAATTACAAGAGCAAGCCCTCTCTCATCCAACTCTAACTAGTTTGGAATGAGAGAGAAGCTTCATACTTATAGAAAAGAACAAGGAGGGGAAGGCGCATTTGTGAGGGAGAGAGTGGAGTGAGTGGTGGAGAAATCTAATGCATGAATGGGGCTGCCATCTCCCACCTAATGGGCTACCAAAATCAGCCATAAATCAGCTCCAAAACCCAGCTATAAATCAGCTGCAAACTCCTCCAAACGTGGGCCACTCTCCCTTGGGAAATACGCCCCCCTCATGGGGAAATGCGCCCTCCTTTGTGGGGAGTCAATCCCACTAATCAAGCTGCCCAAAAGTCCTCTTGCAACTCCAAAAATATAGCTGGTCCAAAATCCCATCTATTTTGGATTTTTTTAATTTTCTCATTTTTTGACTTTTTGCATTTTTTCACTCATTTTTTACCTTTTTTGACTTTTTGCAAAAAGATGAAAAATAAAGTGCCTAAACACTTAGAAAAGTGGGTTTAGGGGTAATGTGGGTGCTCCGGGTTAGAAAATGAGCACCCCCATGGCCAAAACAACCCCTAGACCATGATTTTATCACTTTTTTAATTTTTTTGCCCAAACCATTAAAAAATGGCTTGTTTTACGAAAAAATAAAATTTTCTCGGAACTTAAAAAAAAACCTAGGGAGACCTAAAACATGTTCATACGACTCAAAAACTATCCCTAACATGGTTTAATACATTGACACGTAGACTCTAATAACTTCTTAAGGCTTAAAAATTACGTCGACCACTCCAACTTTGGAGGATTGAATGAAAAACTCGAAAATTATTAGTCGTTTATTCAACAACAAATAATTTCCAAGGAAAAAAACACTCTGGGCTAGTCGAATTAACGTTTAAGTCCTAGAAGCCGAGTCTTTTACAAAAAGATACTATGCTAGCACATTATTACAAAATTCCCCAAGGGGGTATGAACATGTCGTACAAAAATAAAAAGGGGCCTAGAAGGCTTGATGGACTTCTAAAATTAGATTGTTCAAGTGTTTGCCGGCTCACTTGAAATCCTACTAAGTATGACTTAGTAGGAAACAAGCTTGATAAAAAAAAAAAAATTCTTGTGCTAAAATGGATATAAATATCCATTCACTTTTCATTTGTAAAGCACGAGACTTGGGATCAAACTTCATTATGTTACTTTTTTGCCCTTCTTGGGCTTGCTAAGTGAGGTGCACCTCTTGGATGATCTTCTCTTTTGCTTGAAGTGGAAATTAGATGCTTTCTAGGATTTCTATGCACATGCAAGGTTGATGCTAGAATTGTTGGACTAACACAAGCTCAAGGATTGATTTTCTTGGTAACGTTGGTAAGTTTATGCTTCTTTGATGATTGAATGGTGGTTGCAATGCTGCATTTTTTCTGATTTAGGGCTTCTTACCAACCTTTAGTTAACTTTTGCATTGTAGAAAACGTCTCCTTGAGGGAGTTTTCTCTTGTATGGGCCTTGGATCTCTGATTTTGCCTAAATTAGGCTTCCTACAACGAACCCTAGAGGTCGTTGTTGGATGCCCTAGTTTGGAAGGGATGAGAAATTTTCCAAGAGTGAGGCTAATCACCATCCCTCTTGCCCTAGGGTTTGGAGTAATTCTTTAAAACCCTAAGTTTGTCAATTTTATCAAAATTTCAATTTCCTCATGTGAAAATATTTTGCATTACATGCTAGTTTCATATCTGCATTTTATCTTTGAAAACCCAAAAAATAAAAAATAAAATCCAAAAAATTTGATTTTTCCTAAAATTTCGGCCCTCCTACAATTCCAGCCTGCTTAAATTTCGGTGCTAGTTTCATATCTGCATTTTATCTTTGAAAACCCAAAAAATAAAAAATAAAATCCAAAAAATTTGATTTTTCCTAAAATTTCGGCCCTCCTATAATTCCAGCCTGCTTAAATTTCGGCCCCCTACAATTTCGGCCTGCTTTTTAGGCCATAGAAACCCTAGGGCGAATTTGTGGCAGTCTTAAAAAACCCTAAAAACTAAAAAATACCCAAAAAATCCAAAAATATAATTTTCTTCAATTTTTCAGGCCTCCTTTCCTAAAAACTCAGCCTGCCAAATTAGACCTGCAAAACCCTAAAACAGATTGGTAAAAAAACCTAAAAATCCTAAAACCCCAAAAATTTGTCATCTTTTGCAAATTTCCAAACCTACAAGGGTCTGCAACCTTTGGCTGCCTTATCCTTCAACACTAACCCCTTGGTTTCCTACTGCAAACCCTAACTGTTGATTTATTATCACACTTTTATCCCTCATCTTCACTAGCATTCTCCACCTAAGCTTCGTTCTCCCCCATTGCAGCCCTTCCAGACCTAAATCGAACCTCCCAGAGGTGTCTTGTGGCCACCCTTGAACCTTGAACCCACTGCTATCTTTTCCCAGCAGTAAGTTGCAGACCTGCAGTACATAAGAAAAGTGGTTAGTAAAGTCATCTTTTCATATGGTCGCTCTTTGGTTACTTTGCAAGTGTTTTTTTTAATGCTTATTGTGGTATATTAAGGGCTATATCAAATTTCTATTGGGGTCACAGTATTGAAAATTGATTTGATCTAATTATTGCATCGAGACTTGGCAAATACATGTATTGGAACTTCTCCTTATTGTCGATTGCTAAATAAGGGACTGTTTTATTAATATTGATTGTTCACTGCCATACAGCATACAGTGCTAGCAAGCTTAGAATCTCTTTGATTATGCTCATATTGTTTATCATCCACATATTGGTTTTAAATGTTAAGTATTTGAACTGCCAAAGGTGATTCATTGGAGTTGTTGTTATCTTATTTCGGCTACCATCAATCTTATACTTATACTCTTTGCAACATAAGTTGATATAATGAATGATCTTCCTATGATTTGTGACAATACTACAATACTCACACCTTCAAACCGGCACTTACTTAATTTAACCCTTCATTAGTATATCTTCCTCATCCTTTATTTGACTCCAAAAAAGGCATTGATCTTGTCTGGAGGTTGTTGGAGGTAGTGGTGTTTGGTGTTGATAGGTGCTATAGAAGGGCTCTCCCCCTTGGGACAACATTGGACCCCTAAGAAGTCGAGAGATTGAGTCGAGGTGACAGTGATTCAAACTTCTCACGTGCTTGCCATTCACTAGCAAGCCCAGCCTGCTAGTTTGAACGGTAACAGGTGGCATAAAGAGAAGAGTGTCTTGATTGGCGTGACAACCGATCCATCCGGGGATCGAGACCCTCTTAGGTCACCTCTTTGGTTGCCCGACTCCTCTACCATCCTGAATGGGATCATCCAATAGGGGAAACTACAAGTTGTGTGATAACAAGGCTACCACCAGATCAAGGTCCGTGAGCAGGACGTGCACAAGACAGCTTTCAGATGCCATTATCACCATTACGTGTTTTTGGTTATGCCGTTTGGGCTAATCAACGCACCAACCACCTTCCAATCTTGCATCAACCATATTTTTCGAAAATAGTTGAGGAAATTTTTGTTGGTGTTCTTCTGATCTGAAAATCTCAAGATCTTTTTAACCATTAAATTTGTATGTGAAATTTGCATGAAACATTCATAAAAATTGACTTAAAAGATGAATTTTAAATGCTTCAAATCAACACATAAACACATAACATAGAGATGCAAACCAGAAACTGAACACAAAGCTGATAACGGAGTTCACCCCCTCCTGGGCTATGTCTCCGGGCCGCTTCCAATGGGAAGGTCGATCTTATTCAGTCTTCAAAATTTACAACTTGGGCGTTCTGGAAACACCTCTGTTTTTTGTCTGTCAAATGCAGAAACAGACTACACCACTGCGTCCGTCTCGAATTTCTGAGCAAAATGAGTATAAACTTGACTATGTTTGCCTAAGGCCTCCTCTAGCACGCAAATCGAGTCAACCAATCTGCACAAAAGACAAAAATACTAACTGCTTTGTACTTTGCCTTGGGAACTGTGCCCGTACTCCACCTCGAAATCTGTGCAGGCGCTCTGTGTTTAAAACTCTGAACTCCGATTCTAAACATGCTTCGAACTCCGACTTCGTGGCCCTTTTTATAACCTGAGCGCTTGTAACCTCTTAACAAAATAATGCCGCTTACCACTCAACGGTGGCTCTGTGGCCCAATGGTAAAGGCACATGATTGGGAGGCAGAGGTCCCGGGGTCAAACCCGCGGGCCTCTCCTCCTCTTGTGCGTTTTTGGCATTTGGCAATGTATATATGTTACACATTATAAAATAGTTATAACCTATAGCGCTTTACATTATATTCCTCCACGTTGCAAGGTTAGCGCTATACCATAGCATATGGTTATGCGCTTGGTATTATAATGTTTGAATGTGATATGGTTGGTACACGTTGTAACATTTGTTATATATATCCCTTGGCATATGGTGAGCACTCCACGTTAGGTTTCAATGTTTACCATAAGGTTATACCATATGATTTACATAATATGCCTCGGTGTTGGCATGGGTCAAGGGCTATGCCCTTGACCCCCCTTTTTACAATGTTTTTTAACCAAATGAAGTTCCATGGTGGCCTAACTAGGCCTTGGGTTCGATTCCCAAAACTTCAACAACCACATTTTTCAACCATTTTAACCATCATTGACGAAACTTCAAATGTGAACAACTTCTTCATCCGGAGGCCGTTTCACGCAAAACGAACATTGACAGAAAGCTGTCGACAAGCTCTTTACCATTGCAACCTTTGTACTGTTGTTTGAAGACTGTAAATTTGATCGGTAATGATCTCCTCATATAAAATCGGACATGGGAGTAGCACATGAGGCATCTAGATGAGGCACTGGGCATTATGGGGGAGCAATCCTTGTACGCCAAGGCCTCCAAATGTGAGTTTGGACTCACGGAGATCTTATACTTGGGCCATGTGATCAATGCACAGGGCGTGCAAGTTCATCAGGAGAAGATCTGGGCTATTTTAGATTGGCCTACACCAAGGACCCTCACTAAGCTACGTGGATTCTTTGGATTGTGCCAATACTACAGACGATTCGTGAAGGGGTTTTCTTAGTTGACTGCACAGCTCACCAATCTGAAAAAGAAGGGAGCATTCAATGGACAGGGGACTCTCAAAGGGAATTCGATAGACTCAAAGAAGTGATGAGCACTTGCCCAGTCTTGGCACTACCGGGCTTCAGCCAACCTTTCGTGCTAGAATGTGACGCTTCAAGCATTGGCATTGGGCCGGTGTTGATGCAAAACAAACACCCAATAGCCTTTGAAAGTAGGAAACTCAGGGAGCCAGAAAGGCTCTACTCTATATGTGACAAAGAGATGCTCACCATCATGCATGCATTGGCGAAGTTAAGATAGTACTTGGTGGGCAACAGATTCGTGGTAAGGATAGACCACAACAGTTTGAAATACTTCCTGGAGCAAAAAGACTTAAATGAGAGGCAACATAAGTGGGTCAGCAGGATACAGGCCTACGACTTTGACATAGGGTATGTGAAGGGGAAGAGAAATGTGGTTGTTGATGCACTCTCTAGAAAACCAGCCGCATGTTCGTTGATGGATATTTCAGCCGATTGGAAGGCCCGCCTCCTAGTAGAATATTCCAAAAATAAATTTGCTTGCGAGTTGATGGGCGACCTTATAGAAGATGATAGATATCGAGTGATTGACAACATCATTTTCTACAAAGATCGGATATACTTGGTGCCAGAGTCCAAACTAAAGGCGAAGATTTTGCATGCTGCACACTACACTCCCATAGCAGGACATCAAGGGTTCTTCAAAACATACCGACAGGTCAGGGAGAAGTTCTCTTGGAAGGGCCCCAAGGATGATGTGTTGCAGCACGTGAAGCAATGCATGGTCTGTTAGCATAACAAGACTGAACATGTCCATCCAGCAGGACTTCTATAGCCATTGCCTATTCCGAAGCAGAAATGGGAGAGTATCTCCATGGACTTCATCACCAGGTTGCCACGGGTACAGGGTCGAGATTGTATCTATGTGGTGGTAGATCGGTTGACAAAATTCGCACACTTTTTCGCAATTTCATCAGATTATTCAGCAACACATGTAGCATATGTGTTCTTTAGGGAGGTCTTTTGTCTGCACAGAATACCAAAGAACATTGTCAGTGACAGGGACAACAGATTTCTAGGGAATTTTTGGCAGGAACTCTTTAGGTTGGTTGGTATGGAGTTGACTCCCAGCACTAGTTACCATCCCCAGACCTACAGACAGACTAAGATTGCGAATAAGAGGGTTGAGGGGTATCTGCGGAACTATGTGTCTAGATAGCACAGAGCATGGATCAGGTGGCTACACTTGGGTGAGCATTGCTACAACACCACCTGCCACATGTCGATTAGGATGACTCCATCCAAAGCTTTATACGGGTATGATGCCCCGTCATTTGTTGATATGGCCTTCGGGATAGCAGGGCACCCAAGGCGAAGGACTAGATACAGGAGAGTCAAGACATCCTTCGAGTCATTGAGGAAAACTTACAAGTGGCTCAAAATCAATAGAAGGTATATGCGGACAAGAACCGGACGGAGAGCAACTTTGAGGTGGAAGACTTGGTATTTTTGAGACTACAACCTTATCATCATTCCTCACTGAAGAAGAGTGGTGCAGAGAAATTAAAGCCTCGCTTCTACAAACCTTACAGAGTGGTCAGGAGGGTTGGAGAGGTGGCCTATGAGTTGGAGCTCCTGGAGGAGAGCAAGATTCACAACATATTCCATGTATCATGCCTCAAGAAGGTATTGGGACAGCAGGTCACAGCCTCTGCAGAGTTACCCCAATTGGATGAGGACGGACAGTTAATTTTAGACCCAGAGGAGATTCTGGATGTACAAGAGAGGAGATTGAGAAACCTAGTGATCCAGGAGTACCTGGTCAAATGGAGGATAATGATAGTGGAGGATGCTACTTGGGAGAGTGAGTAGATTATGCAGCATCCCAACTTACAGTTGCTTGAGGACAAGCAATTTCAGGAAGGGAGGACTGTCATGTCCCTTTCCGGATGACCACCATAGAGAAGATTTATTATCCTATCCAGTTCCGATATGCTATAGTCGAGGAAACAGGGAATTAATTAATTATTAATGTCACCTAGGCTCAAAAGAGCTTTATAAAGTGACATTTAATAATTATTTCCTAAAGTGACTTTATAAAAGTCACTTAACTTAAAAGTGGCGCAAAAGGGTAAAATGGGGCCAAAAAGGGCCAATATGAGAATAGAAGCTACTTTCTCACTAAAAAGTCATTTTTAAATTAAAAAGTGGGAAAAATAGGAGAAAGGGAAGTTGAAGAGTCACAAGAGAGAAAAAGAGTTATAAAAGTGAGAGAGAGCCCACTCTCACAATCATTCTTGTCATTTCATTTTCGAAAACTAAGAGCTCTTGAGCTTCTAAGCTTCTCTTGGACGAAACCTTAAGAGGAGGTGAAGAGTTTTCGTAATGCAACAATATACCCTAGCTCTTGATAGTGGAGGAATCACTTCATATTTCTCAGTTGATCTTATTGTCGTGGTTGGAAAATCTCATATTTGTCTCAAATTCAAAGTTTGGAGCAGAGTTAGCAGGGCTTGGTGGAGGGGCGCACTTGTTGAAGAGAATACCCCTTCTTATGAAAATTATGGTATAGGACTCCAGGCTAAGAAGAGGACGTTTTGGGCACACTACATAGAAGGGCACACTTCAGTTTAACAATGCACAAAAGGAGGGCGCATTGTGGCAACTAGGACACCAAGAGGAGGCCGCACTAGGGCTGTGATCTCTCTGTAGTGAAGAGCATATTTACAATCTATGGCCAAGAGTGAAAGACACACCACTGTAGATGATTACTCTTATCTCTGAGCTAAGTGTTAAAGTTAGTGTAGCTGCGAGACCCATTCTCAGAGAGGATGGTACCCTAGTCAGTTAACTAGGGTTCCTGGAAAGTTAACAAGGCAGAGTAAAAAGTAAGACCCTAGAAGGTACCCTAGGGCCCCCAGTTGTCTCATGGAGATCTTGGTCAAGGACCAAGCAGGTTGATGCCAAAGCAGGTTGATGCCATGGCAAAGTCCTTAGCATGTGGCTAGGGCCCCTATTTGTCTCTAGGGTATTCCGGTCTGGGACCAGACAATTTCTTGGTCACGAGGACCAAGCAGGTCCTGCAGGTTGAGACAAAGACCTCATGGTCCGGGACCAAGCAGATTCTTGGTCACGAGGACCAAGTAGTTCCTGCAGTGACATACCTGGTCATTTAACCAGGTGGATCATGGTCAGTGGACCAAGATGATGATGTGTGATGTCCTTCTCTCCTAGGTCTTCAAGATGGTTGAGCTAGATGGTCTTCTCAAGGGGCTGGCCACCCCCTGATGGAGCCACTAGCAATTGACCTAAGGAGCAGTCTGGTTGCTCATCCTTGGTCTTTACACCTTGTTGTTCTTGGTCTTGTGGTACCTTGTCTTGTCCATTACTTTGACTTATGGTTAGTAGGGTCATCCACCCACCTTGAGTTGTTTTTATTTGTACCACCTTGATGTTTTATGGGTAATAGGGTTAATTGACCACCTTTGTGATGTACCCCTTTGGTCCTAGGGGTTATGGGTCATTTTTGTTTCAATGATTTGACTTGTACCATATGTTGGTACTTGTACCCTCACCTATT
This sequence comes from Larix kaempferi, assembly GCA_027924585.1. Lineage (NCBI taxonomy): Eukaryota > Viridiplantae > Streptophyta > Pinopsida > Pinales > Pinaceae > Larix > Larix kaempferi. The sequence continues at coordinate 19,041 of BSBM01002359.1, read as the reverse complement.
TAATTATATGACCCTAGTATCCACCTAAGTTACCCTACTTATATTTTATGTTATTTTTGTGTCTTTGCCCTTATGTGTTGACACCCACCTAAGACACATTAATTATATGTTATAAACTTATAAGTGGTGTGATGTCTTAACTTATTGGTACCCTCCTTGTTTAGTGGAACCCTAATTCAAATCAAGAATTTAATTATTGATCTTTCTAGAAGGATCTAAGATCTATTTATTTGAAGTCACTTGCTCATCATTTGTCATGTCATAACGTCATCTCATCACCATATCTCAGATCTGATTGTTCTGCTGCTTGACGTCAAAGGCTTAAGGGTTTGTACTGCTGCTTGCACAACTGTGTTGGGGCCACCCACCTGCTAAAGCTCACCACACACCTCAGATCTGAAGTTATTGACAGTTAGGGCTGACGTCAAAGCTTATAAGTTGCTGGTACTTGTATCATGGATCTGTTGAAGGCTTGTGTGCCCCTTTTCTGCTACCCGTGAATTTTTTGAAGGACATTTATGCTACCCAATCTGCTGTTTTATGGTTGACAGTTGACTGAGATCCAATCTTCCTTTGTGAGACCTAATCTACTGTTTTGTGGTTGACTGATATCTGATCTGTCCTTTGTGAGACCCGATCTGCTGTTTTGTGTATGACTGAGGTGAAGGTCCAATCTGCTGTTTGAGGTCTACCTAGGATCCGATCTTCATGCTGAGAGACCATTGGTGGAGGCCATGAGGCATTTCTGGTCTATTTCACCTGTTCATGATCTGCCTAGGGTCTGATCTATCTGCTTGTTTCATTTTTTGTGGAGGCTGTGAAACCTGAGGGTTTCACCTAGTCTGCTGAGCACATAATTCTGGTAGCCATGAGCCCTGTTAAATAGGTCCTATGTGTTGAGGCTTTATTAGGGTCAAATCTATACTGCTGGGACTTGATCTGGTATGCTGAGACCTTATTAGGGCCAGTTCTCTACTCTGAGTTTTTGTCTGTGATCTATACACTGAGACATATCTGTGGTCTTCACTATGTGCTGAATACTTACTTGTGATTAGACTTATGTGCTGTGATTTTTGGGGTCTGATCTTTTGAGACTGTCGCTGTGTTTTGACTGTAATTGACCATTCCTGTTTGAGTGTACCTCAACCCCAGCCATCTCTCTCTCTCCGGTTTGTACTTACCCTCTAAGTTAGGGTCAGCTGGTTCCTAATGTTTGACTGGCCTCTGAGAGGCTCAGCTCATTCTGAAAGTGAAGTTTTCTGAGTATAAAACAGGAAGGGTCCCACACTCCAGGTAAGTACCCTAAATTGCTCTTCTTATTAATTAGACTTGTTATTGTTAGTCTTATACTGCTGGTTACATGTTACTGAAGATTACTTTAACACGGGGACCTACTTGGTAGTGTTAAAGGTGAAAGAGATGAAAATTATGTTTTAAATTATACAGTCTGATTACTGTGTTTAGCTAATGCTGTACTATTTCGTTTCAGTACTAGTATATTAAATGTAATTTTGCATTAAAGTATATAAGATTTAATATTTCTGCATCAAATCCTAACCCTAACCAAAATTTAACACTAGCAAGGAGAGCGCTCTACTGGCTTTCCGTGAGTGTCAAAGGGGAAGAGCATTTGCATCATTACACTGTCTGAAGGAGCTGCCATCTTTACTCGACCCTCTCATCATTAACACAGCAGAAGTCGTGAGAATTCCAAGTAGTATCAAGTGTCCAACCCCAGACAAATCGTGGGCATAGCTTATCTTCTCTTGCTAATCCAAATTACTGAGTAGATGTATTTACTGTGGATGCCATTCTACTGTTGAGTATGTTATTGTGAAAACTATCCATTAAGACAGCCTACATATCCTTCATTCTTCATCTATATTGGTTGTTGGAAGGTTCTGACTCTCTGAGGTATTATTGAAGACAAAATCAGTTTGCAGTGTGCACAAACTGCTACAGGAGTAATGGAAGTTCAATAAGATCTCACAAGCTGCTACAGAATGAGAGCTTGTTCTTTGGTGATTAGCTGCAGCAGACCTAATAAATCAGTGCTCGAGTTCCCTATCATCATCTACAGCATCAAGTAGTTTCATTGTGGGGATAATATACTGTGTTATCAGATCTACTCACTGCCTGTACATTTGGCTTGTCTCAATCCCAGTTCGAAGTTGGAAGAGCTGTCTCATTAACCAACTCACTGCTGCCACGAATTTACTGTTCTTGGTGTCATCTACAGCACTGGGAAAAAGGTACCAACACTATTGTTTCTCTATGTTAATGTGTCATTTATAAACTGATATGCCACCTACAGGACTGTCCTTTGATTTGCAATCAGATCTGAGTTTTTCTTAAATAATCTTCATGCACCTGAGTATTATACAAACTGTGGTATAAGTGACTGAAATTATTGTTAATGGGAATCATACATATGGTCATAATGTTTGTGGAATGAACATTGAAGCACACTAAACAAGTAAAAATCAGAACCGCAGAACCCAAGACACCTATAAGAAACACCAGGCAGTAAGCAAACAAAGTATTTGATGAAAGTTCATAACCAAGCTCCAGAATTGTTGGAAAAAATTTTAGCTCAGCATGGTTGGGGACTTTACACAAAGGCCCTTCATATTTGAGAAATTTTGGTTCTCTCATCCAAACTTCATGGAAACAGTCAAGAAGTGGTGGACCATCACTCGGATTACAGGAAGCTCAAAGATGTATGTGATTCAGCAAAAGCGCAAGGGTCTAAAACGCAACCTGAAAAAGTGGAACAAAAGCACTTTTGGAAACATCTTCACAGCCAAAACCACTCTGGATCAGGAAATGGAACGGCTCCAGCAACAGATGATCAATGAAGGTCGAACAGAGGAACTAATGAAAAAGGAAACAGAGCTCCAATCGCAAATTGAAGAACGCTTCCGGCAAGAGGAAATTCTCTAGAAACAGAAATCAAGAATGACCTGGCTAAAAGAAGGGGAACATAACACAGCATTCTTCCGTCATTCCACCATTCAGCACAGAATGCACAATTGAATAGCCTCCCTTAAAAAGTCTGATGGCTCAAGAATAGAGATACATAAGGAAATTGAGCAGGAACTCGTCTCCTTCTATGGAGACCTTTTAACTGAGGCCAATCCAGATAGAGCTGAAGCCATAAGCCAAGTGGTCAATCACATCCCTCACCTAATAACAGAAGATCAAAATGAGACCCTGATGCATCCAATAACTCTGCAGGAAGTAGAAGCTGCTGTCACCCAAATGGCAGAAGGAAAAGCCCCTGGTCCGGGTGGATTCACTAACTTTTTTCACCACTGCTGGGATCTTCTGAAGCTTGAAATCTGGGAACTGGCCGAGGAATCTTGCAGGAAACAGTGGGCGCTACCAGCTCTCAATGCCACCTTCCTCACCCTCATCTCGAAGGAGGAGAATGCGGCCACGCCAAGTAAGTACAGACCTATCTCCCTTTGCAATGTGATTTATAAGGTCATCACAAAAGTCATTGCAAACCGCCTTAAGCCTCTCCTTCCCCTTCTGATCCGGATTTATGTGGGAACGAAACAAAAGATAGCATATACAGAATCATATACAAAGATATATTGCAAATAACACAGTGATACAGTAAACACATATTCTATTAAATAGTGGAAATAGAACAGACTGTAAAATACAATAGCTAGAATGGTGGTAGCTATCTCTGAGAAGAGATGTGGCCGCTATGCTCATTCGTGCCAAGATGAATACAAAGAGAGGCCGAAAGGGCCTATTTATCATAAGCAAGAGGGAAATAATCCCAAACATCCAAAAACCTAACCCTAGAAGATGAACCGTCATAAAGTTTGCGGCCCCAAGGTGGTTAGTTGAACAGTCAACTTCCCGGGGTCATAACTTTTGCATACGATCTCCGTTTGGGGTGCTCGATAGCCCGTTGGAAAGGTCTATCCGAGATTTACAACTTTCGAATGGGCCCAAATGCATGCCGTTGGCAACCATTTGGTCCCCCAAATCGCCAAAAAATGTCGTTTAGGGCCTCAAAATGGCTCCGGAAGTTCAGGTCCCGAAAAACTGCTAAAAATAGTAATTTACCAAAATTGCCAGAAGACTGTTTTGAGCCAGTTGGAAGAGGTGGGCCGCCACCGATATCCACCTGGATCAATCCTCCCTCCTTAGGAAGCAATGGTATCCATTGCGTTAAATCCCTTATCATATGTCGAGCTGTGTGTCGAGTTGAGCTCTTGGTGCGACATTTGCTGAAGTGGAAAGGTTGCCTTACTTTGACATCTTCAGAGGGTTGTAATTGTTGTTGATGGATGCGCTGGAGCTGTTCAACAGTTTTGGTTATTGTGGTATCCTTGGTATGCACCGATGTGGATGGTTTCTTTTTGGAGGGGCCCCTTGAATGCGTGGCCTTGCACTGTAGAGGAACCCGAATAGGCAATGCTGCACTAACTTTGTGTTTTTCTTGTTTCTGCTGAGTAGAAGGATAATCTGCAGAGGTTGTGGATGTCTCCACGATCTGATGTTCACCTTTAGTGGCAATTGTGAATAGGGAAAACTTCCCAGTGTGGGAGATTATCTTCCTTCCCTGCTCATTTGGGGTAGGTGCAACTATCTCTGGTATCGGATAGAGTTGTCCTCCCAAAGTGACAATGACACTGCGAGGTCGTGATTCATATACAGCATGACGCTTCCACATATATGGTTGTCCTAAAAGAACATCACATACTTCAAGTGGGGCCACATCACACAATACCTCATCTTTGAAGGGGTTGATGCCATATGGTAGGCGACATTGGTGACTGACACGGATCCTTCGTCCTTGGCTTAGCCATCCAATGGTGTATAGTTGTGGGTGCGGCGTTATTGGTAGCTCCAATCTCTTGATGACTTCTTCTGAGATCAGGTTCTTCTGGCTGCCGCTGTCCACAACAAAGTGTAGGGGAATTCCCTTCACCCACATCTGTGAGTGGAAAAGGCGCTCCTCTGCCTCCGACTCTTCAGGCTCCTCTGGCTGAATCTGTGTGGTGGCAACAACGACACTAGGTTCTTGATCAATGATCTGCTTCCCTTTTTGCGCGGCTGTGAAATTAGGTTCCGAGTTAGAATCGGAACTGCGATCTGATTCTGAAGCTTTGATCTCAGCCACCAATGACTGTTTTGAGCGACAATCATCAGTGTTGTGCCAAGGGCTTTTGTGGAACTCGTACCACTTCCCGATGTCCTTCTTTGTCTTTTCTTTACCCTTCTTCGCCTTTGGTTGGGACTGGTTGTCCTTTTCCTGCCCCGTGTTCTGCGAGCCAGAGTTTCCCTTGCCCTGCTTCTGCGCAGGTCCGAAGTCAAGCTTGTTCTTTTGCTGAAATTTCTGCTCAATTTTGACAGCATATCGATAGGCGGATCCGAGTGAAGAGATTTCCAGGAAATCCATCTCTGTCCGGATGTACCGGTGTAGGCCACTGCGATATTTTAGTACTAGGTGCCGCTCGGAGTCCTTGATACCTAGCTTTGTGCGCAAGGTATGAAATTTGTTGGTGTACTCCGACACTGTTTGGTCCCTCTCTTGATGCAGAATGGTCCATTTTGTGTACTGGTCATCATAGTTTCCAACAGGGTAATATTGTTCCTTGACGGCATCTATAAAAGAGGCCCAAGTGGGATTGGAATATTCAAACAATCCAAACTCGTCTAATGAGTTTTGCTCACAATAAGTTTCCCACCAATTTTTGACATGGGGGACGGCCTTGAGGAGTGCAAAGACGATCTTTTCCCTGTCGGAAAAATTGTGGACAGAGAAATACCCTTCTAGTAGATTCAACCATTTATCTAGGGCATCGGCATCGATTTGGCCTTCAAATAAAGGGATATCAAAATTAACTTGTACCTTGAAGGGAGTCGTATCTCCGAAATGGCTGCTCGTTGAGGGTGCATTTGCCGCTGTTGGCATGCGTTGAAGGATCTGGGCGAAATTATCCATCATCTCGTTCCTCTGTCGCGTGAGGGCTTCCTCGAGCAACAACTTGATAGGATCTACTGCTCCGTCGTCTCTCTTTTCTTCCGCCATGGGAGGCCGTTTGGGGCGGCGAGAGTGGTCTTCCCCAAGTGAAACTAGTTCGAGACCCAACTCTCTATATCCTGACCTCGTCGGGGACATGCACCGAGAAACAATCAAAGAGCAGACCGCTCTGATACCACTGATCCGGATTTATGTGGGACCGAAACAAAAGATAGCATATACAGAATCATATACAAAGATATATTGCAAATAACACAGTGATACAGTAAACATATATTCTATTAAATAGCGGAAATAGAACAGACTGTAAAATACAATAGCTAGAATGGTGGTAGCTATCTCTGAGAAGAGATGTGGCCGCTATGCTCATTCGTGCCAAGATGAATACAAAGAGAGGCCGAAAGGGCCTATTTATCATAAGCATGAGGGAAATAATCCCAAACATCCAAAAACCTAACCCTAGAAGATGAACCGTCATAAAGTTTGCGACCCCAAGGTGGTTAGTTGAACAGTCAACTTCCTGGGGTCATAACTTTTGCATACGATCTCCGTTTGGGGCGCTCCGTAGCCCGTTGGAAAGGTCTATCCGAGATTTACAACTTTCGACTGGGCCCAAATGCATGCCGTTGGCAACCATTTGGTCCCCCAAATCGCCAAAAAATGTTGTTTAGGGCCTCAAAATGGCTCCGAAAGTTCAGGTCCCGAAAAACTGCTAAAAATAGTAATTTACCAAAATTGCCAGAAGACTGTTTTGAGCCAGTTGGAAGAGGTGGGCCGCCACCGATATCCACCTGGATCACCTTCTCATCTCTCTGGAGCAGACAAGCTATGTAGAAGGAAGACAAATTCTAGACGGCATCATTCTAGCCCATGAAGTCATCCATTCTTTAAAAACGACCAAGAAACTTGGTATGTTGCTTAAGTTGGACTTATCCAAGGCTTTTGATAAGCTAAGCTAGGATTACGTTGAAAAAGTCCTTCTAGCCTTCAGCTTCTGCCCTTTCTAGACCCGGTGGATCTTATCTCTAATCTCCTCCACCTTTTTTTCTATCTTGGTCAATGGGTCCCCCTCTACTACCTTCTCCCCTTCCAAAGGAATTCATCAAGGGGACACCCTCTCCCCCTTCATTTTCATCCTCATGGCTGAAGGTTTAGGCAGGATGTTAAAAAAGGCTTGCTCCAATGGCATTCTAAAAGGTCTCGCTTTGCACAACAACCCCCCCCCTATCCCACCAACAATTTGTAGATGATAATTTGCTCATGGGCCATCCTTCGGTTCAGGAGGCTTGTGTCTTTCACCGAATTCTAAACATCTTCTCTAAAGCCTCAGGAACCTCGATAAACCTGGACAAATCTCAGATCTACTTCTTTGACATGCCTATCATCACTCAGTGGAACATTGCTAGAATTTTGGGCTTTTCCATTTCTTCCCTTCCCACCAAATACCTTGGAGCTCCCTTAATTGACTCAGCTATAAAGCACTCAACCTGGAGAGAACTTCTTAACAAACTAGAACAAAATCTCGCCTCCTAGATGTTCAGATCTCTTAATTTAGTTGGGCGCCTTATTCTCATTAAATTCGTTCTGCAATCTATGCCTCTTTACCTCTTCTTTGTCTTAGCTGCCCCCAAATGGGTTCTTAAGGCCATAAGAACTATCCAAAGAACCTTCCTCTGGGGTGGAGATAAACACCACTTCAAGTGGGCTCTGGTTAAATGGGACAATGTCTATCTCCCAAAATCTGTTGGAGGCCTCGGTCTTCGCAATCAAGCTAAAAGCAATGAGATCCTCAATGCCAAAACCTGGTGGAACTAGGTCTCCAAAAATTCCAACCCTTGGGCCCAACTTTGGAATAGCAAATATGCTCAAAATTGGAACTCACAAGATCTCATACGTTACACTCAGGAGGTCCACGGCTCTCTTATCTGGAATGCAACGAATCTTTAAAGAGATTTGGTGTAGCAACACATTTTTGGGGAAATTCACAACGGAGTCTCAACAAATTTCTAGACGGATTCATGGCAGTAGTTACCAAGTTTGGCCAGTCTTTATCATCTTCCCCATCTTCAGGCTTCCATTCAAAACTCTGGCCGCATATCGGTTAGCGACTTTTGGTTAATGGACAACCAACAGGACTTTCACACTTAGAAATCTCCAAGAGACTGGCAGGCAGATCGACAAGGAGAATCCGTTTAAGGGGCATGGGAGGAACTTCAAAAGCACAAAATTCGTCAACTGCAAGGGCCAGATATCTTAAGGTAAGAATACAGATCAAAAGGCACTTTCACAATTAAGGAGGACTACCAACTATCTACCCAAGTCTCAGCCAAGCAACAAGATCCCATTTGGCTGAAAATTTGGAACATGAAATCCTAGCCAAAAGTCACCACTTTCCTCTAGCTCACCATCCATAAACGTATTCTCACCTGGGACAACATTCTCAAACGTGGCTTCTCTAGACCCTCTCGTTGTGCACTTTGCCATAGTCAATCGGAGACGATTGATCACCTCCTTGATTCTTGCCTCTTCACAAGTTGATTTTGGGATAAAATTGCAATTTTATGTAGGAGAACCAACCAGCTTCATGGAAATGTGATGTAGACTTTCAAAAACGGAAAGAGAACCCCTTCCAAAACACTCTTCTCGACCGTTTATGGCAGTTGGTTCCGGTATCTGTAGTTTGGGAAATTTGGAAGGAGCGAAACAAAAGGATATTTGAGGATCACTACAGCTCTGAGGATCTAATCTAGACCACCTACAGAAATCACACCCTTGAGACCCTCCTTCTCCATCTCTGGACAAAGCAAGACTTTCAATCCAATCATTCAGAGGCTATCGTCTTGAAAAATTGGAGCATCATGCCTCCAACTCGGCTAGCTCCCTCCAATCCTAGACAAAAGCTCCCCCTCTAGTCCTAAGGAATGGAGTTGCCCACCGACAGGTTTCTTCAAGCTAAACTTTGATGGAGCCTCAAAGGGTAATCCCGGGCCAGCGGGCTACAGGGGAGTTTTCAGGAATAGCTTCGAAGCAATCCTTCGAATATTTTTTGGAGCTTTGGGCCTAGACAGTAACAACGCCACAAAGTTAGCAGCCCTCATCTATGGCCTTCATACTGCAAACAAATGGAAGCTCTTCCCCTCAATGTCGAAGGAGATTCTCAATTAATCATCTCTCTGGCTACTTGTATCCAAAGCGGCTCTCAAATGAACAAACTATCAAACTCTCACCAAGTTGGAGGCTCGATCACGGATTGCATCAGCTGGCAGATTTACAACCCCTTTCTGGACCGAACACCTTCCAACATGTCAAGAGGAAAGCCAATGCCATTGCCGATCGGTTAGCAAATGAAGGAGTTTTTGGAAACTCCCCCTTTCAAGACTTGGACTTAGAAACTCTATCTCTCAATAGTCTCAGACATGATTGCGTCCAGTTGGCATCAAAAGACTGCCCTGACCTAGATGCGGGTGATGTCAAACCCACGTGACCACGTGATGGACCCGTGGTGGAGATGCCAGACTGACACCACGTGGAGTCCCCACGCGTCCCCCCGCATGCACACTAAAACTAGAGGTTTTTCGAGGTCTAAACCTTTTAATTCCCTAGCTTTTTAACCTCTGCTCTAGCTTTTCTCAGGTACAATGGTTATCATGCCGATTTCCTGGTTATTATGGGCTCTTACTACGGAGGGAAAGATATATTCCCTCCTCAGACGCTTCTGGATTCTTGGTGGTTCAGCTTGGTCGAGTTACAGCAATGGCCTTGTTCAATTGAATTTCAATGAGGTAGGATTATCAGGCTCAATCATTAATTTAGTGTTCTTTGGCTCTATTTGCTTAGTGTTCATCATTTCAGTCTCAAAGGTGGGGAGAGGAGGAAGAGGCCACCCCAGCCGAGCAAGGCATCAACACTCAGAGGAAGAGGATGACGTAGATTCTGCTCCTGAACATCTGCATAGAATGTTGGTTTTATGTTTCAAGCTTCTCTTATTCTTGTCAGTCTTACATCGTTCCAATGTTGGACAGTATAGCTCCTGCTAGCTTACATTCGGTTCACCCATGCTTTCTTTATTTTGCATGCCCGATTTTCCTTCTATGGGCAGGTTTTTTTGATAGGTTACTATATGCCTGGTTTCCCTTACATGGGCAGGCTTTCATCATGCTAATTATCACCTTTGTTGGACAAGAACAGGGCCTCTCTTCTCTCAGGCCACCTTGAATTATCCTTGTATTTCCTGCCAGTAATTTTTTTGTATATTAATAGATTTTAGTGCTCTGGTATTTTACAAACAAAAAAAATAGGCCACAAACATTAATTACTTCAAGTTTTAATTCCCTAAATATTGCCATTCAAGACTAAATCTCTAGAGTAACAAATAGCACAAGTTAGAGTGATTTTAATCATGGACTTAGTGCCATTGTTCACCTCACTTGAGTGACTCATTGATAACTTGAGATTATACTTACTTGGCATATGCTCATTGATGGATTAAACTCAGTCATATTTACTCCTAAGAGTGGCTTTAGGTGTGTTGCTAGAGTGATTTTATCATCAACGCACCCTAATGGTACACCAAGTATCTTATGGTTTGTGATTCAAGTGATGGTCTAAACATTTTGAATGATTCAAGTCTAAGAGAAGCATCATCTTCTCCAAACATCCTAATAATAATAATCCACATACTAAGTAAGTCGATTCTTGTAACTCTTGTTTCATGGTTACACTTCATGGTGCAAGTATTTTGTTTCTTATGTGGATAATGATGTTGCTATGATGGTGATGAATGGATTAATGATGTTATTTTGAAGTCTCACATATATTGTACTTTTTTAATTTTAAACATCTTAAATCTTGTGAACTTGTTTGATATTGCTTCATGGTACATCTTTTTAATGTTATAAGAATGACATGGTACATCAATTTTCATTAATGATCATTGGGATATATCATTTGGGATCTGGTTACTGGGTAGAAGACATGTTACGGTGTCTATAAAGATATCGGCAAATATATGTCGTTACGCATGTCAAACTACAACTGGGGAACAATACCCGTTTGAAAACAATTGGTTCGATAGCTTTATGCTGAAAGTGCAGACGATGGTTTTGGATAGTTGGATGTTGTGTTGGCCACCACAGTTACTCACTCCGATACCCCATGCAAGTAGTATTGCATTAGGCAGACATTGATCATGGAATTGGACCCCACATACCGTCGAGTATATCGAGGAACCCCTTAGGAATCATGAAACCTGTCTATTTCAAACATGGGATTTAGGGGAAATGAAATTGCTACTCAATTTTATGGTCATGAATCTCATTTGTTGATGTATATGTTCTACATGGTTATATAGTTGATTGTATCATGCTCTTGTTTATTTCATGATGAATGTGCTTTTATTTCATATGCAATTATGTTATCATGAAGATTATGGTTAATGGTGTATTGGTTTAATATTGAATACTAACAATAATAAGTCATCTTTAGCCTAGAGTGTGACTAGCTTCCACCTTTGCTTACCCCTTAGGTACCTCTTCTAAAATCAGTGCTAGGTGTATACTTGAAGTTGTCCTAGGATAGCGTCAAGCAAAAGCTTGGCCAGGGTCTCCCCCTTGGATAGTCTAGACTCATTCATTGGTGGGCCTAGGAAGCCTAAAGTGATGAAGTTCCTATTGGTAATGACATGTTGGGTAGGAAATTCATAGTTGTGTCAGATTAGTAGCCGATCAGCTTGTCCATCTTCTTGGGCTACTAAGTTGTGCATCAACATGTCCATCACCAAGCATAAGGAAAGAAGCCATGGCATGGATGAGATGCTAAGATGGCTTCACTGGATATTTGATTTTACCTAACATGCTCATGTTCATATGCTAGAGTAGGTAGGCAGGAGAATGAATAAGCTCTTGCATGAGCATTAGATTAGGTTGATGTATATTTGGCATGGATGGCTTGTGCCTTACTTGTAAAGCCACTATTTAAATAAAAAAAGATGACAATAGAACTTTTGGATATGATATGGTGTTTAGGAATGTTAAGGTTATCCATCCCGCCTCATGGTTTTTGGTTTTCTTGCATTCATGGTCATTGCTAGCATGTGTGTTGCAAATATTTTGAAGTTCTCGTGCACTCTCATGCAAGTACATGTCCCACAGTTGGAGCTAGATGTTACCCCCCATTTTGAATGGGTGTCAACATGTGAATTTTTCACTTGCTTCAACTGAAGGTGACATGTTTTAGATGGCCAAGGGTCTTGATGGTAGATTATTGCTTCATGTTTGATGGATTTTCATGATGTGCTTGCTAGTAGCTTTCGGATGTGGTTTTGGGAATGGTGCCTTCAGATACAATGCTTTCACATGGGTGTTTATCGATGATGCATCATTTACTCATGCCGATTTGGTCATCTTTTGTAAAGCACCCTAGTATATTGGTTTTGATATGGTTTCTTCATGGCGTGGAACGTTTGGCTTATATTGGCAATATTGGTTGCATGTGGGGATATTCTAATTTATTAAGGAAGATTTGGCATGTTTGATGATATGGACTGATCCCCTCTTTCACATTTGATGACTAATCTGAATTGTAACACGGTGAAAAGAGGCAGATATAGGAAGCACAATTGCATAAAAGGATTTCTGTGTCATGCAAATAGATTTAAAGATGTGCAGCTTAGGATAGAGTATTGAAAGAGGGTCGTGACAAGAATTGTAATGTCCCTTGTTAGGAATTTTATTAAAATTGCAATTTTCCACCTTTTTCCTTGGTTCGACCTTTGACTAGTTTCGATCTCTAGGTCCCAAATTTGCCCCAAATGATCCCAAATATTCTAAGAAGGTATATGAATGATATTAGAACATAAATATGTGTTTCAGGGATGCCTTTGTACCTTTAAAACACTTCTGCAAATACTCTTTCAATTCTGGTCAATGTAGGCAACTTTAGTAGTGATTTCCCTTTGACTAGTATTGGTCTCTAGGTCTCAAATTGACTCCAAATGCCTTCAAATCTTCAAGGAAGGTGTATGAATGATATTAGGGATTGAATATGATGTTCAGGGATAACATATGGCCACCAAAATACCTCTGCAAACCCTCTTAAGATTCTGGACCAAGTATGCAATTTTACTAGTAATTTGGGGTTCAAATCCCCCTAAGGTAAGTACTGAAAATGGCTTCCCCAAATGCCTCCAAACCCACTCAAATTTATGAACAAAGGTATGTAATGTGTTAATTATGTTATTAAGGTCTCATATGCACCATTAATGGTTTATTACAACTGTTCTCACCCTCTCCCATTCAACTGCAAAAATCACCAATTCGACCCTTGGGGAAATGGCACTATTTCTTCTCCCAATGCAATTAAACCGAGTAAAAATACTTCAAATGATCAAGTACAGTACATGAAACTTGTAAAATACATCCATGGCAGTCCATTAATCACAAATGCATCATAGAATCATCCATTCATTCGAAATCATCATCAATACATTGGTTCACAACAAGGTAGTGGGGAAATGGCATTGTTCTTCCATTAAAAATGAGATTTATACATTTCTACTTGGAATTTCGACCTGAAACTTTCTGGAGATGAAGAAAAGAGTATTTAATTCATATTACAAAAGAAATGGGGCATTAGAAGCTCCCCCAAAGAGTACAATAGCTCACCAAAACCGCCCTCCCTCAAGGATCAAGAATATGTCATCAAAACTGGAAATGGTTGAAGGAGCGAGCTGCAATAGAAGAAACCATGAGCTGCCCTGTAGCTTACACCTGCAAATAAAGACTCCATTAAAGCTCCAAATGAAAGGTCTGAATGGCCTTTCCAATTGCCAACTTGGATGGGAATCTTTCACCCTCGAAATTGGCTAAGGCAAGAAACTAGTCATCCACTAGCTCTCCCTGTTCACAAATGCAATTGCAAATTCTACAAATGATCAAAAGCTGGTTTCATTCTTTGTTATTGACATTTATAAACTTCTAATGTCCTCCATGGGTCGAATTCCTTCCAAGAGACTCATGCCAACTCAAGTTGGGAAGAGATTCCAAAGAACGCCACTTGTACAACAATTCCTAGTCTCCCACTTCCACCAAATCACATGTGGAAGCATCTTAGCTGCCCTAACACCCTTGAGCGCCCTCTTGGAGTCTATTTTTAGCCCTGACATGTCATATATGTCATATGTCAGCCTTCAGGTCTGATTTGTGTCATAGGTGTCATAGCATCTTCATCATTGTTGTCATAGAGCTAGGGAATCTAGCCCAAGTGTCTCACTAGCTCCAAATTGCCTCTTCCTCTTCCATGGGAGTTACTCTTCCTCTATATTTCGACCTTGGATGAGTAATGCAATGAATAATACCTTTTGGACTCCCCCAAGTATGTTACCATTCACCTTGAATTCGAATTGGTGAGAGAATGATGCCAAGTGTAGTGGGGAAATCTAGCCATATGTGGGTCCCACTTCCTCCATGTGTCTTCATGATGAAATGCCACTTTGATTTTCACTTGTATATATTTATTTATCTCCTTTATTAAATATTTATGCCATTCTAATGTTCAAACATCATTTATTATCCCCATTATTCCAAATCCCAAAGCTTCCACCCCAAACCTAGGAAACTAGTAATTTTCCTCCTTGGCAATTATTTGACCTTTAGCATCAATTTGACAAACTCTAATGAATAAGGCCAATGTGATTAGGCCATTTTGACCCAATACCAAATTTGGGACATGACAAGAATGAAGAAAATCTTGTAGTTGATGCATGATATAAACATGGAATCATTATCATTATGTGCAGACCTTCTTTGCCCCTGTTGAATGTGGAGGTTGCTCAGCATAGATTGGGAGAGGGATTGAGTAATTGAGAGCAAAAATGCTCAAGTTGGCCCTGTTCTAGCCCCTTAAAGTCACCAAAACTGAAACAGGATCAAGAGGATTGCTTCCAGCATTTTTCACGTGTTGTCAAGATTCAGAATGAAGGAATGGTAAATAGTTGCTCTGATCCATCCCATGCAGCATACTCAGTCCAGAATCCTCAAGCAGGGCCCGTCCCAAACTCATGTGACATGGCGTCATTCTCAATCAGTCTTTTTCATTAGCAGTTAAGATACAAAAACAACATCCTACAAGGAAAATAAGAAGGCACTGTGGTGGTCTTTTCCTTAGCAAAATAGGGTAATCGCTTATGAAAATATGACTGCAAAAATGTATGATGTACATGTGCCTAGTATCACTCCAGCGCTTTGATTCAGGTATGTTTTTGGCAGTGCCACGAGGGAAGTTTTTTCGGTGCCAATCCAGAATTCAAAGGAACGTTTTCTGCTTTGTTAAGGGAACATTGACCCTGGAAAAAAAAACTCAAGAAAGCAGTGGCTAAGGAATGCCTTGAGTAAAATAAGGATAGGTGATTGTCATATATGAGGAATGCTCAATTTATGACAAAGCTTTTAATGCATATTTTTGTGGCTTGATTTGATCAAGTAGCCGGGTCTTTGTTACATATGTTTGGAGGCAATCACTTGAAGGTCGTTGCAGCAACCCTCGATCTCTCCTCGACCATAATGAGGAGTCAAAGCAATTTTAGGCAACAACACCCTAATTTGTGGGGAGCTATTACAACCAACAATGCATGAAGATCTATGTTAATGGGAGTTTATTAGAGCATTTTGAGGGGGGCACCCACCTATAGGACTAATCTGCATGTCTTATTCACAACAATCAAGGGTCCTTTGCATGCTTGCCTATGCTCATGAGGTGAAGTGTTCATTTGAGGGAGGATGTTTGACTCAGTCCTTGGCCTTTGTGAGGGAACGCTCTTCCATGGAGGACTATTTGCACATGTATCTAGGTTGTTTTCGTGGGAGTGTTCAGCTTGGAAGGGACCTGTGCACCATTATTTGTCATTTTCTACTTGGTTGATGGATGCACACATGCTTACAACCTTATTTTAAGGAGTATCGTACTATTTGAAGGTGGATGGATGATTTTTGGCCCCATTGGAGATAGCGCCCACCCCTAGAGCGTCTCCTGTGCCAATTTGAGAGGATGTGTTCCACTTTGGGGGTTGTTTTGTGCACACTTTGAAGTGGCCATTTCATCATGGAGGAGGTATAAGGGGTCAAACCCTAAACCTAGGGCTTATTCTTTGATCATTGAGCTACTTCCCTTTGAATGCTTGCCTTGGAGAGCATTTGTGGGCGAGAGCATGGCTCTTACCTTAGGGAATTGTTCTGCATTTGAGGGAGGTGCCCTTCTTCTTGGACCATTCTTTCTAGTGATACTATACCTATGGTTTTAACCACCTCATTTCATGGAGGTTGTTAGGGTTTGTTAGAGTTGTTGGAGTATTTTGGTTTGTTTACTCTATCCTAAGCTAGATCTAAGGTTTTAGCCTACTTTATTCATATTTTATTGTAGAATGAGATGGAGCTACAACCTATATAAGGGTTGTCTCTCTCATTCATTTCTCATGTTTGGGATTGGGGTGAAATCCCATTGGACTCAATGAAATATCTCTTGGCTCTAATAGATGGTTGATGTTAGTGTTCCATAGATGGTCTCTCATATTTTCATGCTTGGTTGGTTAATGGATCTTCAAATTGACAATGGCATTGAGATAATAAAGGAATAGGTTGTTATCTTTTATGTGGTTGTTATCAGTTGGAAGTGTAGTTTAGAGGCAAATTTTATAATCTAGGTCATGGTTTTTCGATGCCTTCCGTGAAAGCTTTCCTCAATTCTATTTGAAATTTTCTACTCCAGAATTTTCCCTTTGTTTGATTTCTGAAATCAATCCAACCATTAGAGAGTAGTTGGGTTTGTGCACTACAGCCCTAGCCCTTTCCAATCTTCCTAAAGAAACCCTCATGCTATCCTTGGTTGACCCCATTTGCCCATTGGATAAGACATCAATTTCCAATCCCTTCATCACCCTTATCTTTTCATTTACAGAAAACACTTTGTTTTGCTAGAGTTACTCTTATTTCACCTTGTACTCCACTCTTGAACTCTAGGAACCCTATCCTAGGGACGACTCCCCTTATACTAGAGAGTGGCTAGCCTAAAGAGAAAAAGAGGATTAGGTGTGGTGACATTGGTCTCACTCTTATTTGTCCATAAGCTATCATTTGCTTTTAGGGCCTTAATCTCAAGATGCTAGTTTGTGTGATAACACCAGTGTTACCAACCGCGGCCGATTTATCGTGATATGCCAATAAATCACAATTTTTCTCCAATCCCAATTTTTTAACAAAAAATCGCTCTAAAAAATCGGCCCGATTTTTCGCCGATTTATCCTGAGTCGACCGATTTTTTGACAGAGCATGTTAAAGGCCGCGGATTCACTTTGTTTTGGTTCATTTGGACGCTACAACCAAGGAGAGGAGAGCCAAAGGGACTAGGAGAGATTCTATTTTTCCCAAGGAGGATTTTATTCATCATTTCACTCACCATCAACAATCAGTTTTGAAGATTGGAGCTTTGCATTTGGAGTTTTTTCCAAATTTATCACATTTGTTATATTTTTTATGATTCAGTATTCAAGTGTAGGACAAGATCCATTTTGATGTGTGATGTATCTCTAGACATCTTATATATCTGATATATCGATTTTCTTTCCCATATTCATGTGGCAATGTGTTTATTTGATGTTATTGTTGCTTTAGATGTTTAAAAAATTGAAAAAAATGAATATTGTTGTATTTTTTAAGTTTGTCGATTTTTGTCGATGTGTTGCCGAGATACCCCAAAATGATGTTTCCTGGACCCTGCCGATTTTTTCGCCGCGCCGATATTTGTAACATTGGATAACACCTCTTATTCATATTATTTTCTACTTTTGTTTGCAAATGTTCCAAATCAGTCTCATCCAATTCCTTAATTGCATTCCACAATTGGGATACTTGGCTCTATGTCTCTTCACTTTCTTCATAAATAAGGATGATCTCTCTAGACATGTAGCAGGTGTAGCAATTTTTCCACCACCTCTTGCTATGTGAGCCCACTAATATTTACTATGGTTATCCTCTATTTTCTATATACCACCCTTTAGAATCATCCTAAATAGATCTTCAAAAAACTATAAAAGTTTCAAGTTAACATACCTTTGAAAACCTTGGTTTGTAGATTGTGTTGTTGACCGATCTTTCACCTCTCTGAAATTTTGGCCCCTAAGTCTAGAATTTATGCCTATAGTAACCTGATTTGTCTTCTCAACAAAGTCATAGGTTTGAACAAATTCTGATCTACCAAGAGAAAGTTACGGTAAATTTCCCAAAACTTGTTGTTTTTGTCCCTTTTATGAGAACCAAACTTGTATGGCTTGCCACATGTCCAGTTTTTCAAATATGATTCTAAAATTTTTGACCATAAATACTATGGTTCGTTTCTTTTTGATGCAACTAGTGGCACTCAATTTGGAGCTTGCAAGCTTTAGGTATTTAAGTTTTACCTAGAAAACTTGTTTAATACTAGTTTTTGAATTAGTCAAAAAAAAACCTTAACTTCCACAAACTGTAACTCCGAACTTATAGCAAACAAAAACCTGAAATTTTTACCACGGGGACTTCACTATGTCTATGAGTCTTCCAAAAATTTCGCTATCTAAAACTCCCCCCCAAAAAAAACTTTATAGCAAAAATGGAAAGATGATTCGTTTTGAACGAGCCAAGAGAAGGATCGTATTCTCTAATATCAAATTTATGAACCAAATTCCCCAGATAGCATAAATAAAGAAAGAAAAGCATCTCCACACATTCAGAATGATAAAGAGTATATGAATAATAAGCCTCTTTGATGGAGCAACCCCCTTTTACAATATATCCAATGCACAAGACAAGATGAGATCCTTATACAAATGAATCTCCTTTATTATAAATACAAGATAAAGTGATCATGATGTAACTTACAACTAAGTCAATATAACCATAACTAAGATACTAATAATGAATGAGGACAAGGGATTTAATAAAACCTCATATTCAATAGCAAATGAAAATTACATTAATCATAAAACTTGCTCAAGTGGCATTCCCAAG